>JAVJIF010011688.1:0-172523 GCA_038442645.1 Agave tequilana | reverse complement strand
CTCACTATATTACTTTCTAACCTCAATAGTAAAATGATGATTGTAAATGCTAAAAAAATGATTTAGACTTTGCATTTAGGCACGTGTCTATTCATTACATTTTCTATTTACTGTTGAAGCGTGCTGGAGCAAAGGTTTATATGCATAGCATCTAGTATAAGAACACTTTTGGATTGTTTACATTGCTTAAGTGTTTTTTTCTTGTACACTGAACTAAATTGATCTAAGGCCTTGTACTATAAACAAGATAAGGTAGGGAAGTCATTACCTCCCTTAGCCCATAAACAATCTCCTCACTCACTAACCCAAGCCTAACTAAAAATGAGTAGACGTTGGCCCTAGGGACATCTCAGACTCAATTAGGAGATTATCGTAAGGAGAAAAGTGTTGGAATTTGACCTGCCAAATCAGTGTCTAGAAGGGGATTAAGGGCCGAAAGCCTGAAGGTTGGTGGTTACTTAATTAAGGAACGTCTTTGACGGATAACCTCCCACCAATCTTGCCCTGACCTGGCTGACTAGCTTGTGGTCAAAGTCTGCATTATACCTCCTATGGACAGTCTAACCAGTTAGGAGTCGTCTAGGTCAAAGGTCTACCCTAACTTAGGTTAGAATTTTTTCTTTTTTGTTTCCTTATTGTTTGTTTTTTTTTCTTTGTTTGTGTTTTATTATGTGATATGGCTTATAACAACAATTTTTCCAATTTTAATGGTAATTCATATTGCACACCAACCTCTTTTCGGATATTATGAACCCAGCATATCATAACTTTAACCAACGTAGTGTGCCGGATTAGTCTTATCCGAATCAATATAACCCATGCCCCCAATCTTCTAACCATAATTTCCAGAATAATTTCAACTCTTCACAGAGTCAATGGGGATTCACCTCCCCCGAGTCCAATTTTCAACCAACTTGTCCTCCTTATTCACCTTGTCCACAATTTCCAACATTCATACTCAGTTCCACCAGTCCAAAATAGAAAACCATCAATTTTGGAAATGAGTATGCGTGAGTCCAAACAACAATCACAAAATCTGATGGACTCACAATTTTACCACCAATTCCAAAACAACACTTCATCTTTTCAAGACCAATCGCAACAAAATGATGAACCTATCAACTATGAAAAGATGCTTAAAGCCATGACTCAGGCTCAAAACGCTCGTAATCATGATAAAGATATGATGGTCCAAACTCTACATTCTCACCGTTTGGCCAGTTCTAATGTCGTTAACCATTCTATTAGAGCTGAAGAGTCATATTGTTTTGGAAAACAAGGTCCATTTCAGCACAATCATTTGAACTTGCCCAAACTCCAAATTTGAAAATGATATTGACAGTTTGGCAAGTTATTCCTTTCTTGAAATAGAACTTGAGAATGAATATGATCATGAACCTCAACTTAGTGATCCAATTCTACTTCCTGATTCAATTATGACTCCGTGTCTTCACCTGATTTCAATCTTTTTCCCGAGTCAACATTAGATCCTGTGCCAATTCATAATGAATTGAATCACCCATCTTTGATGATCAGCATATTGAACTTGACTAATTTCATACTTTTGAAAGTCCCATTGACAAATTGGCAAGTTCTCACTTTTATGAATTGAACTCAATGAGAAATGTGACCTAGATTCTCAATTTTGTGATCCAGTTCAAATTCTCAAATCAATATTGACTCCTGTTTTGTTATCCGACTTGAGTAATATTTTAGAGTCAGTTTTGATTCCCAGATCTGTCATTCTTAAACTTGAATCACCAATATTAAGTAACATTCCATTGTGGGAAAATGAATGTGGACTTAAGTTTCAACTTCTTGATTTGGACCTACTTCTGAATCAATCTCTACTCCTGAACCTTTACTTGACTTAAGTCACTTTCCTGAGTCGGTATTAGTTCTAGTACTTCCTGAGTCAAAGTCAATCATTCTATCTTTTCACACTCCATTTTGGGACAAGGCGGTTGACAAAATTGACTCCGAAATTAATTATGAAATTTGAAAATTAGATGGGGTTAAATTTTTAATAAAAAATGTTCATGTATATATCATTTTAGTGGGTTATATTAGAGAAATTTCTGGTGGGTTCCTCCAAACTCACGAAAAGTCGATTGGGCCGCATTTCGTGGACCAATCAGACCACCACCGGAACCACCACCTTAAGGTAATATTTCCTTCCCTTTCTTTTTCATGCATCTATGCATTAATTCATACATTGAGGACAATGCATGAGATAGTGTGTGGGGAGGGTTTTAACATAACTTAGGTTTTTCTTTTTATTAAAAAAATTTAACATTTTCTTTACTTTTAAAAAAAATTTTGAAAATAGAAACAATATTTGACTTATTTTTTTGTAAGAAATTGAGTCAATTTTAAGGAATAGGAAAATCAAAATTAGGATTCTTATACTTGGTCAAAATAAGATTATTGTTTGATTTTTAGGGTTAGGAAGATAATTTGTCAAAGTAATTTAGTCTTAATCTTTACCTCGATGAAATATGCACACTTCATACAGTTACACACTTTAGGGTTAAAAAATAAAGATTCTTATGCCTTATATATATATATATATATATATATATATAATATATATAATATATATATATATATATATAATCTATGAAAGATGAACAAATCTAATTATTTATTAGCTAGGGCTTTGGCCTAAGCAAGCCTTAGTATTTATGCAAAAAATAATTAGATAAGTAAAATATATATATATATAAATTCTCTGATTAAGCTGGGTATTAGTACCTCATAAAGCATAAGTACTCACGCCTAAAAGCGATTTATATAATAAAATCCTTAGTTTTGTGACCTTGTTTGCTCGAGTCCTAAGTCCTTGGGGTGTTTTCTCACCCGGTGCCTTAAGACCGTTTGGTTTGAGAGTCATCGATTAAAGGCTCGTTACATGGGCAGATTAGAAAGCCTATAGAACTAAGGAATAATACACAAATATATATATAATATATATATTATATATATATATTATATATATATATATATATATATATATATATATATATATAAGGCATAAGAGTTAGAGTTAATGAACCCTTAGTCAAAATTTCACGGTCACAAGGTGCATATGACTTAGGGTAAAGTAATAGACTAAATGAGAAGTACAATTTGACTCCTTACTTTGATTGATAACAAATTTCTGAATAGAGACTAAGTTTAGGAATGAAAAATTCAGTTTTCCTATAACTTATAGATTACTTAAATCTTACAATTATATTTCAAATATTTTTCTCTTTCAAAATGCTTTTCGAAAATACTAACTCTTTGTTTCTCTTTCTTTATAGATTTTGTGGGTGTAATCCACTGAAAACCCTCACGAGACAAAACTCGTCCTCTAGGGGAAACCTAGAGGTTTAACGGCTTATTGCACATGCTCAGTGCAATCGAGTGACCTGCGAAAGTGGTCTAATAATCCTTAGTATAGTTTAGTTGTTTTGCTCGAGGACGAGCAAAAGATAGGTATGGGGGTGTGATTGGTTACTAATATTGCACATTTATTATCATATTCTCATACTTATTATAGAATAAACTCTGCTTTTTCTAATTAAATGTTTGATTTATTTGTAGGCCTGTTCCTAAAGGAGAGTGAAGAGAAATGAGCCCAAAAGCCCATCAAATTCTGAATTAAATCAGAATAAATTCGAAATCAGGGAATCAGGGCAGAACTTGGCAAATCAGAGAGGTTGAAAACTAGTTGAAATAAATCCCTACAAATCGATTCGGTTGAAGCCAAGGATCAAAGGCCATTTCGTCAAAATCTCGGACTTAAACTGCAAATCCAGCTGAAGATAAATACAAATCGAGAAGCGGGAAGCACCACCAATAGGGTGTGGCCACCTGGCCACACCCTGCCCGCGGAAACTCGGCCAAAGCCGTGTTTGCGGCTTGTTAGGGAGTTAGGAGGAGCGTTTGCTCCCCTATCTTCTCACACCTCTCCCCTCTGGGTTTTTGCTATAAAAGGCAGGATTTTCACTAAAAATGGGGACGACCATGCAGAGATAGGATTTAGTCTAGTTTTTCATTCTTGTAGTGTAGGTTTTTATTTTTAATTTTAATTTTAATTTATGTAAATCAGAGGAGATCAGAGTTTCATAGGAGAACGAGAACGAAGCTTGTGCTGAGAGTGACACCGGTGTAAGATTTCCTTCTTTTCTCTTATTGTTATAAAATCGAATCTGTAGTTCCCTTTATATATGTACTTTATTTTTGTGTTCTTCTTCTTCTTCTCTACTTTTTTCTTTTGGTACAATTGTTATCCAAGTGAGTCTAAAAGCATCGAAAGAGCCTTGCCTTTTGCGAGTGCCACCGATAGCCCATGACGATGAATTTCGAGTTTTATTCTGTATCATACTTGCAACGTCTTGATGATATAATGTGGAGGAAACGGGAATCAACTCTTATGGGATATACGTTGATTGCCTCGCTTCAAGGTAACATCATTGCAAAAAATTCAAGGTAGGTATTTGGCCAAAAGAAGTAAGTAATTTTTAGCTTCTTTTCTTTTAATCATTTAGTTTAGAACACGCAATCCACCAAATCTTTTATCACTCTTTTTCAATCTCATTTGTACAAATCACTTTTTATTTCTCCACCTTCTTATTCTACCGCTTTCTTCCTAACTCACTTTAACTTAATTTTCTCTTTTTCTTTTAAAGAACTAAAGAAGAACTTTAACCATTAATTGTAGCCTAAAAGAGAACTTACTAAAAAGCTTCCATCGCTAGTCCCTCCTTGTGGATGACGACCCTCATAGCCACTTGCTATTGCGGTAGAATTAAGTAACTTGCACTTTCTATCTTAAGTTCTGAAATACTGTATTTGTGTGCAGGTTCGACCTCAATCAATATAGACACTTGACACCTAATTGTTATGACACTCTAAAAAAGACAAGATTCCTAGCTGGCCTGAACGAGTTCTAACTTGTTGACATCTACAAAAGACAAGTGGCAGACAAGCCGACGTCCAGTTCTTCACCCATCTCAAAGGGGACGAATCAACAACTTAGACTCTACTGATCCGGTGAAGCAGACAGTAAGCCTAGGTCGTTCTTAAAAGCCCTTGAGAAGGTCGAAGCAGATCCAGGGACACTAAGTAAGGTCAACACTTAGTCTCACACGAGCCCACGAGATAAGTCTCGCATGAGAAACCAAAGTTGCTTAGCATCGCAGAAAGCTCCTTCACAGCCTCGCTGCGAGCTAACTTACAGCTTCACCCGGAAATCCTAGTTAACTCCACAGAAAGTTAACTTCGCTCGAAGCTCCATGCAACTACGCAAAAGGTTGACTGGTAGCTTCACCACAAATCTTATCCAACTCCCTGAGAGCTTTCTTTTAACTTCGCCAGATGCTTCTCCCAGCTCCGCCATGAGCTCAACACAACGACTCCGCTGCGGGTCTTTATGGTCACCTTTGACAATCAAATCTCCAGATGAGATCAAATCTAATTGAGATCAAATCTAATTGAGATGGCAGTTGCTTGCCATAATCTTTTGACTCTCCTAATCAGGTGAGAAGATCAGGGTAGATCTTTTAGTTATTTGAAAAGAATCAATGGAGTATCCCTCATTTAGCAGAGCGGATCAAGAGATAAGCGCTACTTGCTATTCCTACCTTCGCGAAAGCTGTCTCTAGCCTTGCGGCGAGGCTACTTTCCAGATGTAAAACAGATTGACCAATCTGTTTCTAAATTTTTAGGGCAATTGTACCCCTATTCCTCCTTATAAATAGCCTACCAGGGGCTGAAAAAAAGAGGAGAAAGGGCAAGCATAGAGAGGAGATTGCTCCAGAAGCAGGCTTTCTAACTAAAGGGCTCTACCGACCCTCTGTTCTTCGATTCCCCAAAGCAGACGATAATGGAGTCTTATCAAGCGGCAGTCCAATCATCTGACTGATCGCATCGTCAAAGGAATAAAGTGATCGCGCGTTGATCAGATTCCTACGGCACACTTCCAGAAATCTCAGAGGAGATATACTTGTAATTTTTCTTTTCAATTACTTGTAATTTAGCTCTCGACACTGTTTTTGTAAGTTTTCCCTTTTGCAAATCAATGGAAAATAAGATGGCGACTCCGCTGGGGATTGAATTCTCCACTTCTGAGAATCAAGTGTCGCAATGCGACGACCAGACCTTCGGGTCTATTGCTGAGACGCCGGTCATTTATCCTGGCCAAAAGAAGTTCGAGCAACTTCTTCCCGGGGTAGCAAAAGTCCCCTACGTATGCGCAAGTACAAGGAGGTCGGCGTAGTTAGAGCCCCTCTTGCTAATTCTTCGAAGTAAGTCTCTGTTGAGACAGATAAGGCTCTCTGCAAGCCTATTACGGTCTTCTAGCGCAACAAGGAGACGGTGTCGCAATGCAACAGTCAGAATCCTGAGCCCATTACTTTCGAAAACTTGGTCGTTCATTTCGACCAAGGAAAATTTGAGGAACTCCTCTCTAAAGGTAGTCCAATGCTCCACGCACGGAAGCATAGAAAGGTCTTGATGGCCAAGGTTTTGGAGCAAAAACCAAAAGGAGCCTCTTCCCAACTCCTCTCAGCCTTGCGCGAGGTTAGCCAGGTTCCCTGCGAACCTAAATCTCCTCTTCCAATGCAGATGTGGAGGCCAAAGCAGAAAGCCCCGTGTGAAGCTTCAGGCGTAGCTACGCCACAGGTTCGCCTGTCACGCGAAGATAAAGGTAAAATGCCTGCCTACTTCGCTGAGGCCATTAGCCGCGAGGCTAGAACGACGACTATGCCTTTGCCTAATTCAGGAGCAGTGACTCCTCGCACCAACCTCATTCTTCCGAGCGAAGTTACTGATAGCCAGGCAGACATAGCACCAGTACCCCAGGGTACGCGTGAAGTTCCCAGTCGCAAGTTAAAACTAAAGCACCTAGCAGTGCTAACCACCTTTGCAGCAAGATGGCGAACAAAGCACCACAACGTGCTTCGCTCCCCGGTTCCTCAAGCGTTATGTTCGCCATTTGCAGCGGAGCTAAGGGATTATCCCTATGTTCTGATAGCGGTGCTTATGCAGCTTCAGCGCCTAAGGGTGCTCCCAAAGTTCTTAACCGCGAAGTTAGAGCTAAAGCACTATTTAGTGCCTATTACCTCTGTGGTGATGAGAGGAACGAGGCATCATCTGTGTTACTCTTTCAAAGCCTGCGAGCAAGAAGGTGGTGTCGAACTTACCTGAGCGCATCAATGTGCGATCTACCCGAGCCTTTGTGCTGAGTCGCTTAAACTCGGCTGGGTCTGACTTGCGAGAATTCTTAGCAAGCAAACAGAAGTCAGAATTGCTCCAGACTTCTCCCCCTGTTGTCAACAAGTGGGATGTCAGTTGGTGATGGTCTACTCAGTTCATTGCCGGCTAGGACCAATCCCCGCCACTCCTCCAAACTGACAGTCAGTTTTGATCGGCTATCGGTGCAAGGTCCTGTGAAGCATCGCAAAAGGAGCGTATCGCAAGATCTATCAGATCTGCCCTCTGCATTCGTCAATATGATCGGAAGGGGACAAGAATCGCGTAGGGGCAGACGAGCACCGTGTAGTGCTAATTCTCCTCCCTTCAGTTCCCTAGATTAGGATTATAGTCCGGGCCTTGGCAAAGTCTTAGTACACAAAGAAGGTGTCTTCAAAAATACCAGATTTAGGGTCACAATACCCTACAATTATGAGCAGCCATCCTTCTCAACCACAGTAACCTCACCAGAAACTAATGAGAAGATTATTCCAATGGTCTGATGAGGAGGACGAAGACAGTGGGTATGCCTCTTCGGAATAGTCAGCTCGATACGAACAGATAAGGTGTCGGTGAATATGGCTGATAATGATAATGATGACCTCTGTCGAGGTTGGAAGCTCAAGAGCAACCTCCAAGGCCAAACAAGAAGCCTTAGACAACATTCAACAGATGCTCGCTCAACTCCTCACTAACCGGAATAATAATGATACCGGGAGTAACCATAATGAGGAAGAACATCATAACGATGAACAACTCAGGACTGAGAGGTCAAAGGAAAGTTCTTCTATGGATGTTGAAGTTCTTAAAGGCATCCAAGCTCAAATCGCATCCCTAGCTCAAAGGGATGAATTAAAAAAGGTAGGAGCAATCTGTCCTTACCTGTTGGAATGGGATTCAGTATCATACCCACCAAAGTTCAAGCCACCAACGTTACGTACGTATGATGGTAAGAGCTCGCCGAACCAGCACATCTACTACTTCCGGTCTCAGACGGTAACGTTACAAACAATGATGCTATTATGGCCAGATTGTTCATTGGCACCTTGAAGGGGGTAGTATTTGACTGGTTCCAAAGCCTACCTCCAGGCTCTATCAATTCCTGGATTGACCTAGAAACTCGATTTCTTTCTCGTTGATTGCTAAAATAAAGAGAAACAACCAATGAGTTCAAGAATTTACCGTGTAGCTCATGGCTAACGGGTCGTGTCCACAAGGAGGGATGCGATGGAAGCTTTTCGGTGATTAATTTTTAAAACAAGGAATTGTGTTCGTTTTTTTAGGAAAAAGAGAATGGAAAGAAAGAGATGAATGAAAGAAAAATTGCAACTTTTAGAAAAGGTTTTGGAGAAGGTGATTTAGAAAACTTAGAAATTGTGTTGTTGTTTGTAATAATAAAGAAAGTCTGGGCTCACTATCTCACTACTCAATTGATTATTCTTCTCTTAAAATGCTAAGTCCCTTAGATGATCATTTGCAAAACTTAGAGTTGTCTTTAGAAAGCTTTAAGTAAAGCACATAAGATGTTAGAAGAGTTGAGTCTTTTTCTTCAAGAAATCGGAGAATCGAATGTTAAAAAATCAAGCGCGAAGAAGCAAGAATAAATTAAAAATGATTCAAGAGATGTTCATGAAAGAGTTGTGAATTCAACATCAAAACCCATCCTCATGTGCCTTCAAGAACACTTTCAAAAAGAAAGGCTTTTAAGTAAGGCATTCATATGAGTCATCGGGTCTTTTTCTTTTAAAAACAAGAGAGAAGAAAAGCAAGAGAGAGTTCGATAGCAAGCCCAGAAAGATGTTTAGTTATCCATGGAGAAAGAAGAAGAAAACAAAGACATAATGTAACTCATACCGTACTGCAAGTGGAAGAGAAATTGGCTCAACTTTGTATTGCTGTCACTTCAATCTTCAAGTACAAGCTCTCAGTCCTCTCCCTCACAAGTTTTTGAAACTGGACTACAACTTAAAAAGCAAGATTACAAGTTTCTTTCTAGCTAACAAAGAGCCTAAATCCTAAGAAAATAAATGCAAAACTTAATCCTAGTCTTCGCTGCATTTTTCTCTGCTGAAAGAGGTATTTATAGCCAAAAACCTAAAGGAGGAGATCCCGGAAAGATTGGGGGAGCAAACGCTCCCCCAACTAATACTGTTTTACCGCGAAAACGCGGCTTGGGCCGCGTTTCCGCGTCCTTGGTGTGGCCAGGTGGCCACACCAAGAGGGGGCTTCTGGTTTGAAGATTATCCCGTATCTCCTGCTGGTTTTCTCGTTTCTGCTCCAACTGTTGACGAAACAGGCTTTGATTTTGAGGCTTCAATCGCTCGATTCAGGGAGGATTTTTCTCAACCTCTTGATTTGCTAAGATTTAGCCCAATTTTCTTCACTTCGAATTAATTCTGAATTAATTCAGAATTTGGTGGGCTTTTGGGCTTGTTTCTCTTTTCTTTCCTTGAGCATTTGGGCCTACATTTAGCAAAGAAAAAGACAACTTATTAATATAATTTATTAGCTAACAAGTGTGGTAAAATGACAACATAAATGCAATGTATGTGACAAATCACACCCCCACACTTATCTTTTGCTTGCCCTCGAGCAAAACATCAGTCTAACTTGAATCAATTATTAGACCACTTTCGCAGGTCACTCGATTGCACTGAGCATGTGCAACAAGCCGTTAACCTCTAGGTTACCCTAGAGGACGAGTTTTGTCTCGTGAGGGTTTTCAGCGGATTACACCCACAAAATCCAAAAAGAAAAAGAAAAAAGTTAGCATTTTCGAAAAAAATTATTTTTTTCTTTTTTTTTTTTTTGAAGAGGAGAATATTTGAAGTATATTTGTGAGAGCTTAAGTAATCTATAAGTTATAGGAATATCAAATCTTTCATTCCTAAACCTAGTCTCTATTCAAAAACATGTCATCAATTAAAGTAAGGAGTCAAATTGTACTTCTCATCTAGTCTATTAATTTACCCTGAGTCATATGCACCATCGTGACTGTGAAGTTTTCTAAGGGTTTTTTAACATTAACTCCTATGTCTTATATTTATTTATTTTTGGTGAAATTTATTCCTCAATTCTATTAGGCTTTCTAATCTGCCCATGTAACGAGCATTCAGTCGGTGACACCCAAACCGGACAGTTTTAGGGCACCAGGTGAGAAAATACCCCTAAGGACTTAAACACTCGAGCAGATAAAGCCACGAAATCAAGGTTTTTATTTATACGATGTACCCCTTTTAGGCGTGAATATCTATGCTTCTTGAGGCATAAATACCCAGCTTAATCAGAAGATAAACATTTTTCTCTTTTTTTTTCTCAAACTTATCTAATTATCTTTTGCATAAATACTAAGGCTTGCTTAGGCCAAAGCACCTAACTAATCAATAATTAGACTTGTTTTTTTTTTTTATAAGGCATAAGAGTCTCTGTTTTTAAACCCTAAGTGTGTAAGTGTATTTTGTGTGCATATGTCATCAAGGTAAATATCAAGACTAAATTACTTTTACAAATTTTCTTCCTGACCCTAAAAATCAAACAAGCTATCTTATTTTGACCAAGTGTAAGAAATCCTAATTATGATTCTCCTATTCCTTAAAATGACTTAATTTCTACAAAAAATATATCAAAATATTGTCCACCCTTTTAAATTTTTTTTTTTAATATCAATCATGTTATAACCCTCCCCCCACACTTATCTCATGCATTGTCCCCAATGTATGAAAGAAATGTATAAGTGCATGAAATAAAATGGAAAAGAGGAAAGTTACCGATACACTGGGTCAAAAAGACCCATTGCCGTTTCATTTACCGGCACCGATTCCAAGAAAGGTTTAAGGCGTTGACCATTTACCTTAAAGTCATTTCCATTCTTAGGGTCACTGATCTCAACTGCACCGTGTGAAAACACGGTTTTTACAACGAATGGCCCAGTCCATCTCGATTTCAATTTCCCTGGAAAGAGATGAAGCCTAGAATTATAGAGTAACACTTTTTGTCCAGGGACAAATGTCTTTCTTATAATGTGCTTGTCATGAAAAATCTTGACTCTACCTTTAGTGATCCTAGCATTTTCATAGGCCTCATTTCTCAATTCCTCCAATTCGAAAATTTGTAGTTTCCGAAGGTTACCGGCCTTAGTCAAATCAAAATTCAACTGCTTGATTGCCCATAAGGCTCGGTGCTCTAACTCAACGGGCAAGTGACAAGGTTTGCCATAGACTAACCTATAGGGAGACATTCCTAGAATTGTCTTGAAAGCGGTCCTGTAGGCCCATAGAGCATCTACAACTTTGATGGACCAATCTTTCGGTTTAGGTTCACAGTTTTCTCCAATATAAGCTTGACTTGTCTATTTGAAACCTCAACTTGCCCACTGGTTTGAGGATGATATGGTGTGGACAACTTGTGAGTTATGGCATACTTTCGCATAAGGGCCTCAAAAGATCTATTGCAAAAGTGGGTGCCATTATCACTGATGATAGCACGAGGGGTTCCGAAGCGGGAAAAAATGTTTTCTTTCAAAAACTTGATGACAACTTTGTTATCATTAGTTTTACACGGAATGGCTTCTACCCACTTGGACACGTAATCCACAGCAACCAATATGTATTGGTTTCCAAATGAATTAGGAAATGGACCCATAAAGTCGATGCCCCAAACATCAAAGAGTTCTATTTATAGAATTGGGTTGAGGGGCATAATATTTCGATGTGAAATCTTTCCTACCATTTGGCATCTAGGGCATGTCTTGCAGAATTCATAAGCATCCTTGAACAGAGTGGGCCAATAGAACCCACTTTGGAGCACCTTTTCAGCAGTCTTGCGGGGACCAAAGTGTCCACCGCATGCAAGTTCGTGACAAAAGGACAGAACACTCCTAACCTCCTCATCAGGAATGCATCTCCTAATAATTTGGTCAGAATAGTACATGAAAAGATACGGTTTCTCCCAAAAGAAATACCGGACTTGGGATAAAAATCGGTAAACATCATTTTTGGACCAATGAGACGGAGTTTAGTTTGTGACTAAGTAATTCACTATATCAGCAAACCAAGGTTCCCTAGAGATGGCTAAGAGATGTTCATCAGGAAAATCCTCATTGATGGGTAATTCGTTGCATGGAGAATTAGGTATCCGTGAGAGATGGTCAGCAACGACATTTTCTACGCCTTTCTTGTCTCGAATCTCTAGATCAAATTCTTGAAGAAGGAGGATCCAACGAATGAGTCGGGCCTTGGCATCCTTCTTCATCATGAGGTACCTAAGCGCAGAATGATCGGTGAAAACGGTGGTTTTGGACCATAGTAGGTAGGGACGAAACTTCTCTAAGGCAAACACTACTGCTAAGAATTCCTTCTCGGTCGTAGTGTAGTTCATTTGAGCATCGTTTAGAGTCCTACTAGAGTAGTAGATCACATGCTGCTTGTTATCAATGTGTTGTCCTAGGACAGCGCCTATGGCAAAATCAGAAGCGTCGCACATGATCTCAAATGGCTTAGACCAATTCGGTACAGATATGATTGGTGCAAAAATAAGCTCACTCTTAAGCTTCTCCCAAGAATTTATGCATTCAGCATCGAAAGTGAAGGACACATCCTTAGCTAACAGATTAGTCAAGGGCCTAGCAATTTTGCTAAAATCCTTGATAAATCGTCGGTAAAACCAGCGTGTCCTAAGAAGGATCTAATGTCCTTAACGCATTTAGGCATGGGAAGCTTAGCAATAACCTCAATTTTGGCTTTATCCACTTCAATTCCTTTCTTGGAGATTTCATGACCCAAGACAATTCCATGTTTTACCATGAAGTGGCATTTCTCCCAATTCAGTGTCAGATTTTTCTCAGCACAACATTGGAGGACGAGTTCAAGATGGTGGAGACATTGAGTGAATGAATCTCCGTAGATGGAGAAATCATCCATGAAGATTTCTAAGAAGCGTTCTACCATATCTGAGAAAAGACTCAACATGCAACGTTGAAACGTTGCTGGGGCATTGCATAAGCCGAAGGGCATTCGACGATAAGTAAATGTCCCAAATGGACATGTGAACGTAGTCTTTTCTTGGTCCTCAGGAGCGATAGGGATCTGGTTATAGCCCGAGTAACCGTCCAAGAAACAATAATACTCGTGACCCGCCAAACGGTCAAGCATTTGATCAATGAAGGGAAGTGGAAAATGGTCCTTACGAGTTGCAGCATTCAGTTTCCTATAGTCGATGCAAACTCGGATCTTCGTGGGAAGTCGAGTTTGAACCAACTCTTTGTTCTCGTTTTCCATTACGGTGAAACCAGATTTCTTTGGGACCGCGTGGATAGGACTGACCCATTGGCTATCAGAAATGGGATAAATTATCCCATTGTTTAAGAGTTTTATGATTTCAGCATGAACAGCCTCTTATATTATAGGGTTTAACCTACGCTGCGGGTTCTCTTGGGTGTGGCGTCTTCATTGAGATGGATGCGGTGTTGAACGATGGTTGGACTTAATCCCTTGATATCAGTCATAGTCCACCCGATGGCTTCCTTATGTTTTCTTAGAATTGCTTTCAAATCTTTTTCTTCCCCGTCATTTAAATGGGAGGCAATGATGACGGGAAAGGTCTCTTGTTCGCCTAGATAGGCGTACTTGAGATGCGCAGGTAGGGCTTTTAATTCTAAGGAAGAGGAAGGCTCACTAGAGGGACTAGTCAAATCTGTTGGCTCCATTGTTGGTGAAATAGGGTTTGAGGCCCAATTCACAGCAGAATCTACAACTTGATCAAGATTAAAGTTGTCAGACTCTAACTCGAAGTCAATCTCCACTTCTGATTCCAATTCTTCCCCGTGTTCACTTGTCAAGTTCTCAATTAGGTTGACTTCAAATGTTTGGTCCACGATATCGCGGTGTTATTTTCCTAGATTGAAGACATTGACTTCTCTAGTCATGTCCCCAAAGGTTAACCTCATAGACCCATTCCTACAATTGATGATGGCATTAGTAGTAGCAAGGAATGGTCGACCTAGGATAACAGGAGTTTGAGCCCTACGATTGGAGTTGGACACAGGTTGTGTCTCCAGAACTATGAAATCGACAGGGTATATTGTTGACTGATTTTTCCTGCACGGAAAATAATGAATATTAGATTTAAGAATAGATCGTGCGAGGAATCAGTTCTAATCCGCGGTAGCAGGGCTATGCGGGTCGTGATCCTCAAGGAGGGACTGCGATAGAAGCGTTAAGCAAGTTATACTCTAAAAATTTATCTTTTTTAGTTATTTTGTTAGTCACGATGGTATTTACAATGAGTTGTGGTATTTACAATGGATCGAAGAAAAGAATATGGAGAGAGATGGATTTAATCTACAAAAAAGAAATAAAAAAGAAGAAAAGAAAACTTACTTGAGTTGGAGAAAATAAGTGAAAACCTAATACTTTCTACCGTTTTTCGGAGGCGTTGAACGTATGAACCTTGGGATCGAACTCAGTCCGTTGTCGCATTAGGTCATCAAGCCTTGGGCAAGCATGAGTTGATACGCCTCGAGGAGGAGAACATCGCCATGGAATATCGTTGGAACCCGATCTTCGGTATACTTATGGTTCGGTAATCGCTTGCATGCTCATCACCAATCACAGAGATGAAAAGAGAAAAAGAAATAGAAAACAAGAATAAAAGTAAAACATAGAAATAAGAAACAAAACAAAATAATACCTTTATTGCTTTAATCCATGGCAGAGAAGAGAAGATACATCAGTGTCACCCTCAATATAATCATCTCTCTCTCTCTTTAAAATAAAAAGAAAAGAAAATCTAACTACAAAGGAAGAAACCCTAGAAAAAACCTAACTTTGGCCCTTGGCTCGCCTCTGGACTGTGTACTCTCTGTGTTGCATCTGCAGGGATATTTATAGGTGTTGGAAGATGTAGAGTCCTAGTACAACTCTCCCAAAAAGATCTTATCTCCAGAAATTCAAATCTGTCCTGCAACTTCTTATCATGTTGATCGCCGAAATCAGCTTATCTACGGATTGAATTGGAAAGTTTGATCAACATAAGAGTTGTAGGTCTTCAAGTCTTCTTTCTGGAGCATCTTGAATCATCGGATTTGCATAACTGTAGCAAAAGTTATGATTTAAACACTAAAACGTGTACAGTCTGAATCCGAATTCTTTGAATTTTTATCTTTGCACTCTCTTTGGCTTTTATCCTCATCCTGCAAGAGTTTAGGGTTGGGTAGAATTCTATCCTTCCCTCATCTTTAATAATTGCAACTTTAGCCCTTGCATAATTGCACTTTGACAATTGATATTTGCACTTTTACTCTTGGGCTTCAAATATGGGCTTGGATCTGGGCTTTTGGGCTCTTTAAGCTTTAATTCTTTCTTTTTATTATTTCGAGGCCTGCACACAATAAATCACAAAATATTAATAAATGTGCAGAATTATATAAATAAATATGAAAATGTGACGGTAAATATGATAATAAAAATGCACTTTTCACTACCAATCATATATGAACTCTCCTACCCGGACCAGGACATCATTAATTTTCCCTTTTGGAACTTTAATAGAACGGTCAGCCAGTTGGATGGTGACTCGAGTTGGACTAAGGTCATCCAACCCGAGTTGTTGATAAACAGAGAATGGAAGCAAGTTGATACTTGCCCCCAAGTCAAGAAGTGCACGACTAATCTCGGCTTGTCCTATTGTGCAGGCAATGGTGGGACTACCTGGATCTTTGTACTTAACAGGGATAGGATCCGAAAATAGATCACTAATATTAGTGGCTAAGAAAACCTTTTTAGGAACATTAGTCTTTCTCTTCTTGGTGCACATGTCCTTAATAAACTTAGCATAGGAAGGAACTTATTGGATGCCATCAAGAAGTGGCACATTTATCTTCACTTGGTTAAACATCTCGATTATCTTGTCCATGTGAGGATTTTGCTTGTTGTTTTTCAGCCTATTAGGAAATGGTACTATAGGCTGATGCACCTGGCTGGCTGACTTGTCTTTTTCAGACTCGTCAGAATTGGAAGAAATTGGATTAGATGAGGTGGAGGCTTGATTTTGGTTGTGCTGAATGGGAATGGGTGGTGTTGACACTTGGTTATCAACTCTCTTTCCTGACTTCAATGTATGGATAGCATGACGGGCCTGTTTGGTTAAGGGTGGAAGTGAGGAAGTAAGGAAGTGAGGAAGTGATAATAGTTCCTTTGAATTTGAGAATTAGTTAGTAAGTTTTTCGGTGTTTGGATGTTGTTGGGAAGTGTAGTTTGGAAAATGTTATGTCTTTTCTGGTGTTTGGATGGCAATGTGGAAGTGGAAGTGGAAAAGTTGACCACAAAATTGACCGTAAAATAATATTAAAATAAAAATTAATTAAGAAAAATAAAAAATGGACTGTAATTAGAATGCAAGTGAAATTTACATGATCAAAAAATTAACTGTTTTGCGCTAAAACTTATTACAAATGAGATTTACATGACCACAAAATTAACTGTAGCACTCTGGAAGTGAGGAAATGGTTGTGTAAAAGAGAGAATAGAAAAGGAAAAGGGGTTTTCTTATTTTCCTTTTCCGGTATTTGGATAGATAGGGAAGTGATCAATTATACTTCCCGATTTCCTTACTTCCGCCCATTTCCTTCAAACCAAACACCCCCGACATTGATTGAATGAAGGATCCTAAGCCAAATGAGCTTGTTGGGAATTCCTCGGATTGGTGACTGGCTGACTAGGCAGGGTACCCTTTTGTCTCTCATTCTGCGGGTTGGCTAGTTGACTCATTTGAACCTCTAACCTCTGAATGGTCTGCATGAGAGAGTCTTGGTTTTTCATATATCTCTCTATGTTTCTTTCAAAGTCAGTCATTCTCCTTTCTAATTGAGGATTCTAAAAGGAGCATTGTGGAGCTTGATTAGGAAAGTTCTGTTGATAATTCGGAAAGTTTGGTGGATGGTTGGGAGAATTATTATGGAAATTGGAGGAGTTGGGTTGATGATTGGAAGAATTATTACCATGATGGAAGTGGCTAGCATGATTGGATCGTGAATGGTCATTGTTGTTTTGGCTCCATGAGAAATTAGGGTGATTTCTCCAGCCGGGATTGTACGTTGGAGCGTAAGGGTTATTGTTCGGCCTTGAAAAGGCCGCATTCATCGGTTCATGGTAGGATTGTTGAGCCTGAAACACTGGGCACTCCTCGAACATATGATTCATGGCTTGACAGTAAGTGCAGCCCGGGGTGGAAATTGATTCGGGCTGATGATTAAGAAAGAGATGTGTGAAGTTTTTGCACAAGTATTATGTAAAAGAGGAAAAGTTTAGAGTCAACCTTTAGTGCTTGATCACTTCACAATGTAGTTAATATGATTGATGTATCCTTTCCAATCTCCGTTATAGCAATGGCTATACCGGGTCGATTCTCGAGGAGAGCTCACGATGGAAGTTTTACGGTTTGTAGTGAAGAAATGAAAACGAAGATTCTTCTTTGTATTTACACAAATTTAAGAAGCATGGAAAAGAAAATTAAAGAAGTGGTGGATTTGTGCATTATGAAAAAGAAATCAAAAGAACTATGGCGAAGTGTATTGCTTAAGAAAAGAAGCTAGTAAAAAAGATGTTGGAAAACTTTAGATGAGAAAGTACATGGCTAGCTAACTTTACTTCACTAACTTACTATACTCAATGGTGATGCTTGATTGCCTCATGTTGATTCATTGGCAATAGAGATTACTTTGCTTGTTTGTTAAAGTACTTTACCGTTTTGAAGATGAGTGTTCTCTTGTTCTTAGCTTGAAGCCTCATATTGATTCATTGGCTCTCTAGATAGATTTTCAATGATGAACTCTAGGATTGGTACTCAAGGGATGCCAAGTTAGAAGAATCAACATTCATTTAAACATTCAAGACATAACAACAAATTAGCTTGAAGTAAAGAAGTTGTCCTACAAGTAGCACATGTTTGGTGATCCATCTCCATGTTCCATCAAGGCTCTTGTTCTAGACAAGGCTCTAAATGAGACACACATGAGTCATATGGAGTTTGAACAAGCATTTACCAAGGGAAAGCAACTCTACTTCCTTGGAAAGCAAAAGAAACTCTAACAATGCAAGTATAGAAATTTGCAATCATCCAAAGAGATAAAAGTTAGCTAGGTAAGTTGTTAGCTAGCCATGCAATAGAGATTTAGCTATCCATTACACAAGAAACAAAGTAACAATTCATGATGTAAAGCAAAGAGAAGTAAAGCAATAGAAATGCACTAGAATGAAAAAAAGAAAGTAAAGCAAAGTAGAGCAACGTACTAGAGCTTGTAAAGAGAAGAATGAAGCTTTGATTAATCCTTGCTTACAAGTAATGTCACCTCCTTGCTTACAAGCTTTCAATAGCACTCTCTTTCTCTCTTTGACAAAATCTCTAGGAGGAAGAAGATGGAGACTAAAACCTAGGAGAATACTAAAACAAAATACAAGAGTTTCCCCTAATTTCTCCTCTCTTCTCTGCTCTCTCGTGAAGACCCTGGTCATGTATTTATAGCCCTCAGTGAGAATCATCTAGAGCCCTGACCGTTGGCGTAAAATCCGGGATCTAACAGAATCACAACTGCTGCAAGTTGGCGGGAAAATCTTGGATTTGGCGGCAAAATCTGGGCCGTTGAGGCCAGATTTTCTGTTGTGAGTTTGTTGCGAGGTTGTTATCCACGTGGCCTTCTGGAAGATTGAGTTGGCGCGTGGATCTCTCCTGATTCTGGATTCAAATCTTTAGTTCTTTTGGGCTTTGAATTAATCTCTTTAATTATTGCTAATTAAAGAGATTTTTGGGCTTTTTTCTCTTTTAAGATGTGGACCTGCAAAAATAGAGAGAAAAGGATTAAAAATCACATTTTTATTTACAATATGCATGGTATGGAAGTGGTAAAATATGCAAATATGTATAACAATCACACCCCCATACCTAACTTTTGCTAGTCCTCGAGCAAAAAAGAAGAAAAAGAAAGAAAAATCCTAGCTAGTTTATTACACCACTTTCGTAGGTGACACGATTGCACTGAGCATGTGCAACAAGCCGTTAAACCTCTAGGTTACCCTAGAGGAGGAGTGTTGTCTCCTGAGGATTTTCAGCGGATTGCACCCACAAAATCCATAAAGAAAAATAAAAGGGTTAGTGAAAATTTTGATCCATGCTTTAAAGATTCCAACTTGAGCTATAGGTTTCAGGTTACTCTAATCTTTTCATTCCTCTTATAAGCGTCTATTTAGAGTTTTGTTTTCAACTTAGGTTAAGTTTTTAGGGAAAAGATCAAAAACCGGATTTTGCATAAATCCTAGGATATATACATCTATAAATATGAAGGATCTTTCTTAGACTAAGTTCATTTATTTACTAATATATATAACATTTTTTTTCTCTTTTTTTATTTATTTATTTTATATACAATGTTTATTTATTTACATTTCCTTATCATCCTTAGGCTTTCTAGTTTACCCTTGTAACGAGTCTCTTACCGATGACTCCCAAACCAGACAGTCTTAGGGCACCAGATGAGAAAACATCCCTCGGGTTCGATGACTTAAGTAAACTAGGCCACGAAGGAATTTAAGGACTTAACCACCTTTAGGCGTGATCGGCAATGCTTCTTGAGGCACGACTAACCAGCTTAATCAGTGGCTAAGTATTTATTATTTATTTATATACATCTTCTTTTTTTTCTATATATATCTATATATATATTTTTTATTATTATATATATATGTAACTAAAATCACAAAGTCTTTGATTAATCCTTCAATATGTTTAATGTATATATCCTAAAGAAAGAATTAAAATCTAGTAATTTTTCTAATCCTTTATTACTTAACCTAAAAATCTAACAAAAACTCCTCTTTTCAACTTATAATTAGAAATCTTAGTTAAGAGCTTCCTTAATCCCTAAATTTCAAGTTTGATTCTTTAAACATGGATCAAGAATTTCCTTTTTTTTTTCTATATTTTTTTTATATTATTCTAAGAAAAGTAAAATCTAAAAAGAAAGGTTAAACCTAAAAAGAAAGTGAAAATCCTAAAAAATAAAAGGCCTAAAAAGAAAATGAAAAATCCTATGTTAGCATCTACCCCCCATACCTATCTCATGCATTGACCTCAATGTATGAAAGATGAAATGATGCATGAAATAGGGAAAGGATAAAGCTACTTCCTCTGTCGCTTTGGACCCGATGTGGTGCTAGGTCCAGCCGACTGTGATCTCCTCAACGCTGCCTCCATACCTTCTAATCGAGAGGATTGCTCCTCTACCTTTTTCCTAAGCCGGACCTGCCCCCTAAATATCTTCTTCATGCCCTTCCAGATGGTGGACATGAAGGCTCTTGATTCTGTTGGAGGGTCCTGCCTCCAAAAATGTGGCTCATCTATCACCTCTAGGCTTTCCTCCGAAGAGGACTCCACAGGTACATCCTCAGGCTGGGCACTGGGTGTCCAGAGCGCCTGCAAGCAACCATTATATGAGCTTGTGGATCTCTCTACAGTAACAGGCACTCAGTAATAATATGCATCGTAGTCATTGTTATCATAGACCAAAGAGTACCAATTCCATGCACGTATTCTATCCACAAAGATGTGCCCATACCCCCACTATCATTCAAAAGTATGAAAAAATCCCTTTCTACAAACAAATTCGGGGCCATGTATGATAATGGAATTAAAGCAAAGGATTTAAGTATGAGAAATCAAACCACCCCCGGAGATCGTGGGGGAAATCCAAAAACAGATGTGCAGAAGGCACCCGGGACAGAATCTGGAAGAATATCTCTGGATCTGCCACCAGAAGAATAAATCAGCTGACCAAAATTTTTCAGTGCACCAGAGGTGGCCGGAGTGCGGCGGATTGGCAGCAGAAGATGGGAAATTGCGGCAGTGCAGAGGTTCCAGGTGAAGGGAAAATTTGGCAGAGGTCGGCTTGGGAAGAAAGAGTTCAGATCTGAGAGGATTTGTGCGTTTGAGGGAGGAAGGGTAGGTGAAGAGAGTATTTATAGGGGTAGGTAGAATGAAATTTCCAAATTTAACCCTAGGTCAAAAGTGTATTTACAACCCTAGGAAAAGGAAAATGAATGGAATCCTAGGGAAGATAGAATCCTAGGAATTTGAAACTCTTTGAAGCACAAAAATCCCTCATTTTTTTTATTTATTATTTATTATTTACAAAAGTGAAAAAGAAAATTATTTACAAGAGTGGTCCCAAAATGATATGCAGGGAAATTCTCGGGAAACTATACAGATGGAATGGTCACAGATAAACTGGGTCGCAAAGACCCAATTCATGAACTTCTTGTGACACGAATTCAGTGGTAAGGAATGGCTTTAAACATTGACCGTTCACAGTGAATTTGTTGCCATTATTTGGGTCAAGAATCTCGATCGCACCGTGTGAGAAGACTCTATGTACTATGTATGGTCCTGACCACCTGGTTCTCAATTTACCAGGGAAAAGGTGGAGTCGTGAATTGTACAATAGAACCTTTTGTCCTAAGACAAAAATTTTCCGGTGAATGGATCTATCGTGAAAAAGTTTGGCTCTGTGTTTTGTGATCCGAGCATTGTCATATACTTCGTTTCTTAGCTATTCAAGCTCGGATATCTGCAACTTGCTTAAAGCACCGGCTTTATCAAAATCTAAGTTCAGCTGCTTTAAAGCCCACATAGCTCGGTGTTCTAATTCCACAGGCAAGTGACAAGGTTTTCCAAATACAACTCGATATGGAGACATACCGAGGACAGTTTTGTAAGCAGTCATGTATGCCCATAAGGCATCAGTGAGTTTGATGGACCAATCCTTACGGTTCTGTCCTACAGTTTTCTCCAAGATGAGTTTTATTTGTCTATTCGTGACTTCTACTTGCCCGTTGGTTTGAGGATGGTATACCGTGGATAGTTTGTGAGTAATAGAGTATTTACGCATCAGGGCTTCAAAAGCCCGATTACAAAAATGACTCCAATTATCGCTTATTATCGCACGGGGGGCTCCGAAGCGAGAGATGATGTAGTCTCGAAAAAACTTGATGACAACATGGTTGTCATTTGTCCTTGTTGGAATTGCTTCAGCCCATTTGGAAACATAATCTACGGCTACCAAAATGTATTGGTTACCGTAGGACAGAGGAAAGGGTCCCATAAAATCGATGCCCCAGAGGTCAAAAATTTCGACTTCCAAGATGGGTGTAAGAGGCATCATGTCTCTCTGAGTGATACGACCCGTCATTTGACACCTATCACATAGCTTGCAAAAATTATATGCATCCTTAAAGAGAGTGGGCCAGTAGAATCCACTCTGAAGCACTTTCTCAGCAGTTTTCCGTGGACCAAAATGTCCACCGCAAGCTAGCTTGTGACAAAATGTCAAAACACTCTGATGTTCATCCTCAGGAAGGCACCTACGTATTATCTGGTCAGGACAATATTTGAATAAATACGGTTCATCCCAAAAGAAGAACCGCATTTGACGCATGAAACGGTGTTTTTCCTGGCCTGACCAATGAGAAGGTATTTGCCTGGTAGCAAGGTAATTCACTATGTCAGCATACCAAGGCTCTCCACATATCTCAAAAATGTGTTCATCAGGGAAATCGTCATTAATTGGTATTCTCTCCTTAGGTGCATTTGGGATTCTCGACAAGTGATCAGCTACCACATTCTCAACGCCCTTTTTGTCTTTAATCTCCAAATCAAACTCTTGCAAAAGAAGTATCCATCTAATAAGTCTTGCCTTTGCATCCTTCTTTTGCATTAAATACTTTAGGGCGGAGTGATCAGTAAAAATTATCGTCCTGGACCCTAGCAGATATTGGCGAAACTTCTCCAACGCAAAGACAACCGCTAAAAATTCCTTTTCAGTAGTTGTATAATTGAGTTGGGCATCATTCAGCGTTCTGCTAGCATAATAGATTACGTGTTGCCTAGTATCAATACGCTGCCCTAGAACAGCGCCTATAGCAAAGTCAGAGGCATCACACATAATCTCAAAAGGCTTGGTCCAATCTGGTGCAGAGATGATCGGTGCTGAGACAAGTCTATTCTTAAGCTCCTTCCATGATTTTTGACATTCCTCATCAAATATAAAGGGTACATCCTTTCCTAAGAGATTTGTCAAGGGTCTTGCAATGTTGCTAAACCCTTGAATAAATCGCCTATAGAAGCCGGCGTGCCCTAAGAATGATCTAATGTCCTTTAAGCATGTTGGTTCAGTGAGCTTTGTTATGACTTCCACTTTAGACTTGTCCACTTCAATTCCTATACTTGATACCTTGTGCCCAAGAACAATTCCTTGCTTGACCATAAAGTGACACTTTTCCCAGTTAAGTGTCAAATTTTTCTCCATACAGCGTTGTAAAACTAGCTTCAAATGGTACAAGCATTGCTCAAAGGAATCCCCATAAATCGAAAAATCATTCATAAAAATTTCCAGAAATTTCTCCACCATGTCTGAAAAAAGGCTCAGCATGCAACGTTGAAACGTTGCGGGAGCATTGCATAGGCCGAAGGGCATCCTTCGGTATGCAAACGTTCCAAAAGGACAGGTGAAGGTAGTCTTATCTTGGTCCTCAGGAGCGATCGGGATTTGATTATATCCTGAATATCCATCTAGGAAACAGTAATACTCGTGTCCCGCTAATCTCTCTAGCATCTGGTCAATGAACGGAAGAGGAAAGTGGTCTTTACATGTGGCAGTGTTCAACTTCCTTAATCGATACAAACTCGAATCTTCGTTGGAAGACGTGTTTGTATCAATTCTTTATTCTCATTTTCCACCACAGTAAATCCTACTTTCTTAGGCACAGCGTGAACTGGACTTACCCACTGACTATCGGATATGGGATAGATAATCCCATTGTCTAATAGCTTCAAGATCTCGTCTCTAACAGCTTCCTGCATGATTGGGTTAAGTCTACGCTGTGGGTCTCGTTTTGGCTTGGCATCTTCCGTCAAATGAATCCTATGTTGAACAATGGAAGGACTAATCCCCTTGATATCAGCCATGGTCCAACCAATGGCTTCTCTATTTTCCCTTAACACAGAAAGGAGATCCTCTTCTTGTTGTTTAGTGAGATTGGATGCAATTATTACAGGAAAGGATTCCTTCTCATCCAAGTACTTGTACTTGAGATGGTCGGGAAGAACCTTAAGCTCAGAAGAAGGGATAGGATCTATCACTGGTTGTTCATGGTGCAAGGGAAGAATAGGGATGAAATTAGTGGTCCTTTCAACATTTAATTCAACAATCTGATCAAGGTTGAAGTCATCAGACTCCAACTCAAATTCCTCTTCAGACTCATACTCAACCTCCTCAACATGTTCACTAGTTAATCCCTCTATCAAGTTCACTTCGAAAGAGTCATTGTCCAAATCCCTTGGCTGCTTTCCCAGATGAAAAACATTCACCTCTTTTGTCATATCTCTGAAAGTTAGCCGCATCGATCCATTTCTACAGTTGATGATCGCATTTGCGGTGGCTAAGAAAGGTCGTCCGAGAATGACAGGTGTCTGTGCTCTGTGATTTTGTACGGGTTGTGTTTCAAGAACAACAAAGTCTACGGGGTAAATGAATTCCCCGACCCGTATTAAAACATCTGTAATATCTCCCTTGGGAATCTTTACAGAGCGGTCAGCCAATTGTATAGTCATCTGGGTTGGACGAAGGTTGCCTAACCCTAACTGCTGATACACGAAAAAGGGGAGAAGAATGATGCTCGCGCCCAAGTCTAGCAAAGCCCTATTTATGGTGGTCTGCCCTATGATGCAAGAAATGGTTGGGCTCCCTGGATCTTTGTATTTCACAGGGATTGGACCATTGAGCAGTTCACTTATGTTGGAAGCCAAGAAGACTTTTTTAGGGACATTTGCTTTTCTCTTTTTGGTACACATTTCTTTTAGAAACTTGGCGTAGGATGGGACTTGTTGAATAGCATCAAGGAGAGGGACATTGATTTGTACTTGGTTGAATATCTCTCTTATCTTCTCCATGTGAGCATTCATCTTATGATTTGTGAGCCTATTTGGGAATGGGACAACAGGCTTGTATGTTTGCTCATCAACTTTCTGTTTTCCTTTAGACTGGGAAGTAGATGGTTGTGTGCTTGAAGAAGGACTATCTTGAATCGGTTGAATTGGAACAGAAGGTCGTGGTTTTGACACAGATTTGGGAGACTGATTTGAAACCTTATTATCTACATGCTTCCCTGATCTAAGGATTTGAATAGCTTGGCATTGGCTGGGGCCCAAGTCTTCAACTTCGTGCAGGGGAAAATGAGTTTTGGGATTTGGCACAGGTTGGCTAGGTAGCATTCCTTTTTGTCTTTCAGCCAGAGAATTAGCCAACTGCCCTATCTGGATTTGCAATTTGTTCATGTCTTGCTGCTGATTGTTCATCATTGAAGCTTGGGTCTTAGATAAGGTCTCTATCATTTTCTCCAAATCAGAAATTCTCTTATCTGAAGGATTGGGTGGTGGATGATGTTGATACTGGGGCTGAAAATTTGCTTGGTAAGGTACAGGATTTTGATATGACTGAAATCTTGGTGGACTCTGGTATGAATGGATATTTGGTGGGTTCTGGTGGTAAGTCGGTGGATGAGACTGAGCAGGGTATTTGTAACACCCCATTCCCTGTATACGTGCACAGTTACGTATTCTGATTTTTGAGCATATTTTCTTCTATTATTATTATATTTATTTTCTACTATCCTTACTCATATAGCAGTACTGCATGATTTGACCTGTTCGGTATCCAGATTTGACTGATTTTAGTTTCAAATATTATCTTCTAATAATCTAGATTTTTCATGATTTTCTGGAATTTTTCGGAATTTAATTATAAATCTTCAAAACCGGTGTCGGCCAGTATCATTGGTTGATTCTAGGAATTTTAATTTGCAATTGGAATCAAAATTCTTGATTCCGCTTTCACATTCCTTCTTAAAATTATATTTTCTTCCTTCAGGCATTTTCTGGGATTTTTCTGATTTTATCAAAAATTCAGCCTACCCGGTGTAGACACCGTTCTCAGTGTATTCCAGGATTTTTATTTTAAAACTGAGATAGAATTTCTGAAAACCGATTTCACCAAAAGTCATTTTATAATATTTATGATTTTTGAGAATTTTTGGGTAGCTTTCTGAGTCGCTTCAATTTTTGGGCATTTCTGGAGTTTTCGGTATTTTCCCAGATACCGAGAATTATCCAAGTATTCCACTTTTCTCTTTTTACCGTATTTCTCTCTCCTTCCTCAAATGCGAGATTTCACCAGCTGGATCCATCATTAAATGCAGCCATCCTCTCCATGCTGCATTTAAAGCTTATGGGCCAATCAAACACTAGTCAAATCACCCATACCTCTTTGACTTTCCTGTAAACACAATCTTGGTTTTCTTGGACGCAGGGTTGTTTACTGCATACAGCAGCAGCTAGACGCAGCCTTGAGTGGTGGGACGCAGCCAATTTAGCATGAAACGCAAGTTTCATTGAGTGAATGGCAAACTTGTTATAATCTTAACTTACCCTTTATATATAACTCCCCCACTCCTTCTCTCTCTTCACTTTTTCATTTCTTCTTCCTTCTCCACTTCCTGAGAACGTCCACAGCAGCAAGAAACAGCCCTTTGGCTGGCCATTCTCACCCTTCCACCCTCCATACACCACCATCTCTTCCACCATTCCATCCACCAATCTCCCCTCCATATACTCCTCCATTCCAACTACAACAACAAACCAAAACATCATCTCCATCACCATCTTCTTCCTCTTCTTCACCACCAAAGAACCCATTTTTCCACCAAAACTTCACCACCATCTCCACCACCACCTGCACCACCGTAGCCTCCACCGAGCATACCATCCTTGCCTCCTCGTCAACCTCTTTCCGGCGGACTATAGTTTCATTCCCCGTCACGCCGTTTGCAAAATCTCGTTTTGCCATATTGAACTGGACTTGCACCATCAACCTCTTCCTTTTGTGGAGACCGGCCACTCCTTTTGGTTTGGGGCCGTGTTCTTCTCGGTTGACAGGACTCTAGGCCGGTGCCCTCCTTTTGGTTTGGGACCGAGCTTCATCACCGTAGATTTCTCGGTAATCGTTCACGATTATTCTGGTGATCGTTTTGGTGATTGACTTGGCAAGGGATCATCTATTTCACTTGGCACTCTTGCTGGACATTGGACGCGTTCTAGGCGAGTAATTCTACTCGCCAAGACTTGGACATTAATTCTATACTTGTAATAATATCAACAAACTCAGCCCTCAAATATCAGGATCTGTTCTCTGTTCTGCACCCATATTAGTCGACTTGGCCAGCCCATTAGTCGACTAGCTCTCTTGCAAACGCAGCCTTGTTATTCTGAAACGCACCCTATTAGTCGACTAATTATTATCCCTAGTCGACTAACTTTCCTGAGACGCGATTCTTGGAAACGCAGCTCTGGGAAACGCGGCTCTTGGAAACGCGACCTTGAGAGACGCGCTCTTTCTTGAAACGCGGTCTACTCTTTCATCCCCTTACTGGCTAACTCCTTCTGGTGAGACGCGGACTTGTGAAACGCGGATTCATGAGACGCGGACTTGTGGCAAGACGCGGACTTGTGAAACGCGGATTCATGAGACGCGGACTGTGGCAAGACGCGGACCTGTGAAACGCGACTTCGTGAGACGCCGTTTTGCGAAACGCAGCAGACTAGTCGACTATCCCAATACTCTAGTCGACTAACCCTTTTTCTGAAAACGCTGATCTCCTGAAACGCCACCTTACTAGTCGACTTGCCTTTTCCTATAGTCGACTAACTCCCCCATTAGTCGACTAATCACCTTCCTTAGTCGACTAATCTTGACTGAATCGCTTTGATTAACTATTTTCTTGGGAATAAGTCTTATACTTGGAACATGCATTATATATATTGTTATTTCATGACTTGTTACTTGATGAATATCACCTCTTATCATGCTATCCATTAACACAAGGCATGATACACCTGACTCCTATAATTATCACTGTAACGGGAATGATGACCGGACTTCATGATTTACCAACTTGATTACATGATAGTACGAACCAGTACTCCTGATATACCTATATTCCTGACATGTTCCTGCTCATTCCCGAAATTTGATAATTACCTAATATTCATAAAATAAGACAACTTGCATTGGGTCGGGGGAAACATGCGGCTGTCAATATGTGTTCGTGTTTACAGTGGTATTAGGTATGTTGTGCAACTAAATTTCCGGTCTGACCTGTGGGCCTCCAGGCGACCGAGGGGAGTGCTGGCTCCCTCCTTCCTGGTACCATCATGATAAGGGCATACAATAAGTCCCTCCTGTTAGCCTTGCGGCAGGTTCCGTCCACCAAGCAACGGAACATCCTGGGCCGTGGTCCCGGGTATGCACGGGACCCACTGTAAACATAGTTCGTTGATACCCCCGCTGGTTTCCAATTACAACCTTGCTTTACTCGGATATGGATCTATGTGTGCTGGGACGCTAGTTCACATAGCTAGATATCAGGGTAAGACGAGTATAATAATAATAACAATAATAAGACGCTAATTATGGGTGTTGTATGCGCTTGGATTACAGGTGTCATGAAATAAAGGTATATAGATGAGGGTTTCCTTGTTTGGATTATTCCCTCGAGGTACTAGTCTCATGAGGCCGTAGCTTAAGCTTATATAATGCCCTTTCTTTTTTAACATGTTGCGCTTCTTCTACTTGCTGGCTGATTTCTCATGATATTGTACCAACTTTCATGTTCATGTTTCTGTTGCCACTCGGTTGTTACCTGCTCTACTTGTTGGGAGGTCCTGACTCCCTTGAATTTGTATGTTCAGGTTCCGAACCTTGGATCGAGGTGGAGCCTTCTGTGGAGGACCAGGCTTTCCTTTCCGAGCAGGCTGATTAGTCTCGGTTGCTGTCATCCCAGACTTTCCTTTTGGCTCGCGGGACCTTTCTTCAGCTCGTGAGCATCTTTGTAATTATCTTGTAAATCGTACTTTTGAGTTTGGCTGTGATATATGATGCATGCGATATGTAAATATATGTCACATTCTGTGATAACCTTGTACCTTGTACTTCTTATGTTGGCATATGAAAGGACGCTACGCTTTGTCGTACTCTGATTCTTGTTTGTACTGATGCTTAGCGTATATACGTAGGGTATTTCTGACCTGCGTATGTACGTCGCAGTGACGTCCCCGTACCCTCCGGACTGGGGCGTTACAGGTTGGTATCAGAGCCTAGGCTCTCACACCTATAGTACAATCAAGCAGCAAATTAATGTAATTTGCCATTGCCAACTACAATGTACAAGTTATCTTGTCCTTCTTGATTCCTTTCCTTGTGTCCTAAAATCCTTTCATCTTTCCAGTTTCCAGTCTCCTTTTTACCAACATAAGTATGGATAGAAGGACGAGTCGTAACAATGCCGTACAAGCATCGAATGGACCCGCGGGGGAGAATGTTGAGATTCTGAGGGTTATCCAGACTATGATGGAAAATCAGCAACAGCAGACGGAACTCCTTCGGCAAGAGTTAGTAACTCCCAAGGAACAAAGGCCGGGGAACGTATCAGACTTTAGGCGGTTACAACCGGCGATATTCACGGGAGAAGAGAGACCACTAGATGCTGAGCAATGGCTGATCGACACCACAGATCTGTTGAACGCAGCCCGGGTCCCAAAAGAAAACCAAGTGGAGATCGCCAAGATTCAACTAAAGGATGTAGCCAGGACCTGGTGGCTAGCTGAGGAAGCGAGACTGGAGAAACCTGTCTCGTGGGACCAGTTTTCTCAAAGCTTCTATAGTAGATTTTTCCCTGCCACTGCTCAGAAAGAAATGGAAGAACAGTTCATCCGACTTCAGCAGTGGAACCGGTCTGTGGATGAGTATGCCGCTGAGTTCTTGAGGCTGAGCCGCTTTGCTCCATATATGGTAGCTGATGAAGAGAAGCGAGCGAGTAGATTCCAACAGGGTTTGCGAATGGACATTCAGATCCTCTTGATGCCCCAGCAGCTGAAAACGTATTCCCAAGTCCTCACCATAGCTCGGGAAGTTGAGCGAGGACTGGAGAAAGGGAAGACTAACATGATGGGGAACCAGGCCATGAAAAGGCCATTTCCACAAGCAGGGAGAGGAGGTCCATGTAGAGCGGCGAGGTTCCGCCAATGAGACGACCATTTCGGCGAGCCCCCTTCCAGACAACCCAACCATTCCCTGTTTGTAACTATTGCCAGAAACCGGGTCACACTCAGCAGAATTGCCAAAGGGCAAATGGGTTATGCCTGGCATGTGGTTCCCATGATCATTCAGTAGAAGTCTGCCCCCACAAGAGAATGGGAATAGCCAACCAAGTACTACCAGCACTTCCAGGACCAGATGGACAGAGGAATCAGGGACCGATGGTTAGGAGAGCTCTTCCCCCTCCCCCACAGCAAGTAAACCGCCCAGTCCAGAGGGGAGTTAGAGCTGCAGCAGGTCGTGGAAGAGGACGAGCTTACAACCTGACAGCGGAAGAGGCCGAGACTTCTGGAGAAGTGGTAACAGGTAAGATCAGGGTACACTCGAAACCTGTTCTTGCCCTCTTTGATTCGGGTGCATCTCATTGTTACATATCTGATCGTTTTGTTGACTTGCATTATATACCTGTTAGAACTTTAGACCACCAATGGGAGATTAGTATAGGGAATGGAGTAGTCATATCTACTAAAGTTTGTATTGATTGCCCTGTAGAACTCTGTAACCGTACCTTGGCCATAGATATGCTCGTACTGGATACTAAAGGGTACGACATAATCTTAGGCATGACATGGCTCAGCAGATACCATGCGGTCATTGATTGCCGAAACAAGAAAGTCATTTTCAGAATACCGCTTCAGCCTGAGTTCCAATTTGAGGGAGAACGCAAACCTGCCAAAGGAAAAACACAGATGACTACGGCCGAGATCCAGAAAAAGAAAGTACCAGTTTGGGATGAGTTCCCGGAAGTGTTTACCGAAATCTCAGGACTTCCACCTGATAGGACAGTTGAGTTCTCCATTGATACTCTTCCAGGTACAGTTCCGATATCCAAGGCTCCATACAGAATGGCACCCGCTGAGTTGGAGATTCTCAAAAAGCAGCTGCAAGAATACTTAGACAAAGGATTAATTAGGCCAAGTGCTTCACCATGGGGAGCACCAGTACTCTTGGCAAACAAAAAGGACGGTGGTAAACGGTTATGCATAGACTACAGAGAATTGAACAAGGTTACAATCAAGAACAAGTATCCCTTACCAAGAATTGATGATCTGTTTGATCAGCTTCATGGGGCCCGAGTATTTTCAAAGTTGGATTTGCAATCAGGATATCACCAGCTAAGGGTAAAGAAAGAAGATATTCCAAAGACAGCATTCAGGACTCGTTATGGCCATTATGAATTTCTAGTTATGCCTTTCGGAGTCACCAATGCCCCTGCAGTTTTCATGGATTTGATGAACAGAGTGTTCTCATCGTACTTGGATCAGTTTGTAGTAGTGTTTATAGATGACATCTTGATCTACTCGAAGAACGACAGAGAGCATGCAGAACACTTGAGGATAGTGTTACAGACTCTCCAACAGGAACAACTTCATGCTAAGCAAAGCAAGTGCGAGTTCTGGTTGAACCGTATGACCTTCCTTGGGCACATAATTTCAGAAGAAGGAATTTCAGTAGACCCCAGTAAAATTCAGGCAGTAAAGGACTGGCCAATTCCAAGGACAGTAACAGAAATTAAGAGTTTTATTGGATTGGCCGGATATTACAGGCGCTTTGTCCAGGATTTTTCTAAGATTGCAGCCCCGTTAACAAAGCTCACCCGGAAAGGAGAAAAATATATATGGACCGAGGAATGTGCTGCAGCGTTTGAGCAATTAAAGGAGAGACTCATTACAGCTCCAATTTTGAGGACTCCCTCAGGAAGAGGAGGGATGGTTATATACAGCGATGCATCCGGGAAAGGTCTGGGATGCGTATTAATGCAACATGGTCATGTCATAGCTTATGCATCCAGGCAACTGAAGCCACATGAGCGGAATTACCCAACTCATGACTTAGAACTGGCAGCAGTAATATTCGCACTGAAAATCTGGAGACATTATCTTCTGGGAGACAAGGTGCTAATCTACACTGATCACAAAAGTCTTAAATATATTTTCACACAGAAAGAATTGAATATGAGGCAGAGACGGTGGCTTGAATTAATGGCAGACTATGATATCGACTTACAGTATCATCCGGGCAAAGTTAATACAGTACCAGATGCATTGAGCAGGAAGCCAGAGAATAAAATGCTAGTACTACTTACGCATCAGAAGGAGTTAATTCGGGACATCATGAAACTGGACCTGATGATAGTACAAGGAGTCGATAGGACAGGACAGTTGATGACCTTTCAGATCCAGTCAACCTTGATGGATGAGATTAAAGAAGCTCAAAAAGAAGACCCCAGATTTCAGAAATTCAGAGCTCAAATAGAGGCTGGATTGAGGACGGATATCCGCATTCATTCGGATAATGCACTATATTTTGGTAACAGAATTTGTGTTCCCCAAGGAGAAGTCCGACAGAAAATTTTGGCAGAAGCACATAGTTCGGCCTATTCCATTCACCCGGGAGGAACTAAAATGTATCGGGACTTGAAGCAGAAATTTTGGTGGAATGCCATGAAGAGGGAGATAGCCCAGTATGTGGCCAAGTGCTTAGTTTGCCAGCAAATAAAGGCAGAACACCAAAGAACAGCTGGACTTCTACAGCCGTTGCCGATACCCGAATGGAAGTGGGAACACATCACCATGGACTTTGTTACGGCTCTACCTCGCAGTCCTAAGGGTAACAATGCAGTATGGGTGATCGTTGACCGCCTCACAAAAGCAGCTCACTTTCTACCTTTCAGATTAGGTCAGTCAACAGAAGTTCTTGCAGATAAGTACATGAAAGAAATTGTTCGTCTACATGGAATTCCAGTTAGCATCGTGTCAGATAGAGACACAAGATTCCGATCACATTTCTGGGAAAGTCTCCAAGAAAGTTTAGGGACTCGTCTGGAATTCAGTACTTCATATCACCCCCAGACAGACGGACAATCGGAACGGACCATTCAAATTCTTGAAGACATGTTACGAGCCTGCATGATAGAATTTAAAGGGTCATGGGAGGACTGTATTCATTTGGTGGAGTTCTCTTATAATAACAGCTATCAGGCTAGTATCAGAATGGCACCATTTGAGGCATTGTATGGCAGAAAATGCAGGTCGCCGATATGTTGGGATGAAGTCGGCGAAAGGAGACTTATGGGACCAGACATTCTAGTTCAGACAACAGATAAAGTCTGAATTATCAGAGATCACCTCCGGGCAGCTCAGAGCCGACAAAAGAATTGGGCAGACACAAATAGAAGACCATTAGAATTCAGAACAGGTGACCATGTATTTTTGAAGATATCACCCACCAAAGGGGTAATCCGATTCGGTACTCGTGGAAAACTCAGTCCCAGGTACATCGGCCCATTCGAAATTTTGGATCGCGTGGGAGAGGTGGCTTATCGATTGGCACTACCACCATCTTTGGAAGGAGTACACAATGTATTCCATGTATCACAGTTAAGGAAGTATGTCAAGGATGAGAGTCACATTCTGGATCACTCCGAACTGGAACTACAGCCTGATCTGTCTTACGAAGAACAACCGATGGCCATCCTGGACAAAAGTGTTAAGACTCTGAAGAATAAGGCAATACCACTAGTATTGGTTTCTTGGAATAGGCACGCACCAGGAGAGGCTACATTGGAACGGGAGGACGTTATTCGTGAGCGTTACCCTCAACTATTTTCAACTTAGTTGGTAAAACCCTTTCTTCCTATTCTTCTCTACCGTCATCTTCCCCTTCCTGAAATTTCGAGGACGAAATTTTTTGTAAGGTGGATAGATTGTAACACCCCATTCCCTGTATACGTGCACAGTTACGTATTCTGATTTTTGAGCATATTTTCTTCTATTATTATTATATTTATTTTCTACTATCCTTACTCATATAGCAGTACTGCATGATTTGACCTGTTCGGTATCCAAATTTGACTGATTTTAGTTTCAAATATTATCTTCTAATAATCTAGATTTTTCATGATTTTCTGGAATTTTTCGAAATTTAATTATAAATCTTCAAAACCGGTGTCGGCCAGTATCATTGGTTGATTCTAGGAATTTTAATTTGCAATTGGAATCAAAATTCTGGATTCCGCTTTCACATTCCTTCTTAAAATTATATTTTCTTCCTTCAGGCATTTTCTGGGATTTTTCTGATTTTATCAAAAATTCAGCCTACCCGGTGTAGACACCGTTCTCAGTGTATTCCAGGATTTTTATTTTAAAACTGAGATAGAATTTCTGAAAACCGATTTCACCAAAAGTCATTTTATAATATTTATGATTTTTGAGAATTTTTGGGTAGCTTTCTGAGTCGCTTCAATTTTTGGGCATTTCTGGAGTTTTCGGTATTTTCCCAGATACCGAGAATTATCCAAGTATTCCACTTTTCTCTTTTTACCGTATTTCTCTCTCCTTCCTCAAACGCGAGATTTCACCAGCTGGATCCATCATTAAATGCAGCCATCCTCTCCATGCTGCATTTAAAGCTTATGGGCCAATCAAAAACTAGTCAAATCACCCATACCTCTTTGACTTTCCTGTAAACACAATCTTGGTTTTCTTGGACGCAGGGTTGTTTACTGCGTCCAGCAGCAGCTAGACGCAGCCTTGAGTGGTGGGACGCGGCCAATTTAGCATGAAACGCAAGTTTCATTGAGTGAATGGCAAACTTGTTATAATCTTAACTTACCCTTTATATATAACTCCCCCACTCCTTCTCTCTCTTCACTTTTTCATTTCTTCTTCCTTCTCCACTTCCTGAGAACGTCCACAGCAGCAAGAAACAGCCCTTTGGCTGGCCATTCTCACCCTTCCACCCTCCATACACCACCATCTCTTCCACCATTCCATCCACCAATCTCCCCTCCATATACTCCTCCATTCCAACTACAACAACAAACCAAAACATCATCTCCATCACCATCTTCTTCCTCTTCTTCACCACCAAAGAACCCATTTTTCCACCAAAACTTCACCACCATCTCCACCACCACCTACACCACCGTAGCCTCCACCGAGCATACCATCCTTGCCTCCTCGTCAACCTCTTTCCGGCGGACTATAGTTTCATTCCCCGTCACGCCGTTTGCAAAATCTCGTTTTGCCATATTGAACTGGACTTGCACCATCAACCTCTTCCTTTTGTGGAGACCGGCCACTCCTTTTGGTTTGGGGCCGTGTTCTTCTCGGTTGACAGGACTCTAGGCCGGTGCCCTCCTTTTGGTTTGGGACCGAGCTTCATCACCGTAGATTTCCCGGTAATCGTTCACGATTATTCCGGTGATCGTTTTGGTGATTGACTTGGCAAGGGATCATCTATTTCACTTGGCACTCTTGCTGGACATTGGACGCGTTCTAGGCGAGTAATTCTACTCGCCAAGACTTGGACATTAATTCTATACTTGTAATAATATCAACAAACTCAGCCCTCAAATATCAGGATCTGTTCTCTGTTCTGCACCCATATTAGTCGACTTGGCCAGCCCATTAGTCGACTAGCTCTCTTGCAAACGCAGCCTTGTTATTCTGAAACGCACCCTATTAGTCGACTAATTATTATCCCTAGTCGACTAACTTTCCTGAGACGCGATTCTTGGAAACGCAGCTCTGGGAAACGCGGCTCTTGGAAACGCGACCTTGAGAGACGCGCTCTTTCTTGAAACGCGGTCTACTCTTTCATCCCCTTACTGGCTAACTCCTTCTGGTGAGACGCGGACTTGTGAAACGCGGATTCATGAGACGCGGACTTGTGGCAAGACGCGGACTTATGAAACGCGGATTCATGAGACGCGGACTTGTGGCAAGACGCGGACCTGTGAAACGCGACTTCGTGAGACGCCGTTTTGCGAAACGCAGCAGACTAGTCGACTATCCCAATACTCTAGTCGACTAACCCTTTTTCTGAAAACGCTGATCTCCTGAAACGCCACCTTACTAGTCGACTTGCCTTTTCCTATAGTCGACTAACTCCCCCATTAGTCGACTAATCACCTTCCTTAGTCGACTAATCTTGACTGAATCGCTTTGATTAACTATTTTCTGGGAATAAGTCTTATACTTGGAACATGCATTATATATATTGTTATTTCATGACTTGTTACTTGATGAATATCACCTCTTATCATGCTATCCATTAACACAAGGCATGATACACCTGACTCCTATAATTATCACTGTAACGGGAATGATGACCGGACTTCATGATTTACCAACTTGATTACATGATAGTACGAACCAGTACTCCTGATATACCTGTATTCCTGACATGTTCCTGCTCATTCCCGAAATTTGATAATTACCTAATATTCATAAAATAAGACAACTTGCATTGGGTCGGGGGAAACATGCGGCTGTCAATATGTGTTCGTGTTTACAGTGGTATTAGGTATGTTGTGCAACTAAATTTCCGGTATGACCTGTGGGCCTCCAGGCGACCGAGGGGAGTGCTGGCTCCCTCCTTCCTGGTACCATCATGATAAGTGCATACAATAAGTCCCTCCTGTTAGCCTTGCGGCAGGTTCCGTCCACCAAGCAACGGAACATCCTGGGCCGTGGTCCCGGGTATGCACGGGACCTACTGTAAACATAGTTCGTTGATACCCCCGCTGGTTTCCAATAACAACCTTGCTTTACTCGGATATGGATCTATGTGTGCTGGGACGCTAGTTCACATAGCTAGATATCAGGGTAAGACGAGTATAATAATAATAACAATAATAAGACGCTAATTGTGGGTGTTGTATGCGCTTGGATTACAGGTGTCATGAAATAAAGGTATATAGATGAGGGTTTCCTTGTTTGGATTATTCCCTCGAGGTACTAGTCTCATGAGGCCGTAGCTTAAGCTTATATAATGCCCTTTCTTTTTAACATGTTGCGCTTCTTCTACTTGCTGGCTGATTTCTCATGATATTGTACCAACTTTCATGTTCATGTTTCTGTTGCCACTCGGCTGTTACCTGCTCTACTTGTTGGGAGGTCCTGACTCCCTTGAATTTGTATGTTCAGGTTCCGAACCTTGGATCGAGGTGGAGCCTTCTGTGGAGGACCAGGCTTTCCTTTCCGAGCAGGCTGATTAGTCTCGGTTGCTGTCATCCCAGACTTTCCTTTTGGCTCGCGGGACCTTTCTTCAGCTCGTGAGCATCTTTGTAATTATCTTGTAAATCGTACTTTTGAGTTTGGCTGTGATATATGATGCATGCGATATGTAAATATATGTCACATTCTGTGATAACCTTGTACCTTGTACTTCTTATGTTGGCATATGAAAGGACGCTACGCTTTGTCGTACTCTGATTCTTGTTTGTACTGATGCTTAGCGTATATACGTAGGGTATTTCTGACCTGCATATGTACGTCGCAGTGACGTCCCCGTACCCTCCGGACCGGGGCGTTACAGTATTGTTGTGGAAATGGTTGCCTCGGCTGCTCAGGACCAGACAGACTCCAAGAAAAGTTTGGATGGTTACGCCATCCCGGATTGTAAGTCTTGGAGTAAGGATTGTAAGTGGGTCTGGTGTATGCGGCATTCGTACTCTCCTGAAACATTTGAGTTTGATATACTGGACACTCCTCAAACAGATGATTCAGATCATGGTAGTAGGTACAACCCGGGTTTACCACAGGTGATGGGTTGACCTGATTAACAGCAGAATTTTCCCTGGACTCTAGCAATTCAATCCTCTTCATCAATTGTGTGATTTTAGCTTCTGCAGCTATTGAGGATTCTATGGAGTGTAAACCTGTTCTGGAAGTTGTGGGTGTGGGTTTCTCAGTACATGACTCCCACTGGACTGTCTTTTCAGCTAAAGCCTCAAAAGATCCCAACCTTGATCTTCATCCTTCTTTAAGAATTCTCCTTGACACATAGTTTCAAGGAGCGTCTTAGTCTGATAATCAAGCCCATCATAGATAATCTGGCACTGGCGCCATTTTTCTATACCGTGATGGGGACACAGGGCTACTAGGTCTTTGAAGCGCTCAAAGTACTTCCAGAATGGTTCATTAGCTCCTTGTTTGAATTGCATTATATTCTTCCTCATAAGGGTTGTCTTATGGATAGGATAAAACTTTTTAAGAAAGACCTTAACGAAATCATCCCAAGAAGAAATTGAGCTGACCGGGAGATTATAAAGCCACTTCTTAGCAATATCCTTAAGTGCGAAAGGTATAAACCTAAGTCTGACAGCGTCCTCGGTTAACTGGGAAATTCTCATCATAAGGCATACTTCTTCAAACTCTCGGATGAAGAAGTACGCATCCTCAGATTCTAGGCCATGGAATCGTGGAAGAGTGTTTATAAATTGCGGCTTTAACTCAAAGTTATTTTCATTGGTGTTTGGGAGGAGAATGCACGATGGAAGTGATGTGCGAATCGGATAGAACTTGTCTTGCAACGAAACGTTGTTGGTCATGATTGGAATTGTGTCGAGTGGTGGTGTATGTGCCAGTGTAGAGATTCTCACAAGCCTAGCAGAATTCGGATCTCGATACCACTCTTGCATACAATTACACAATCAACGTGCACCGATCACACAGGCGAAAAATGAAAAATAACAAACAAGAAAAAAGAAAAATCAATCCAAGCTTTCTAGGTTTCCTGGACCTAGACGACTCCTAACTTTAGATTGTCCACAGGAGGTTTGGTGTAGACTTTGACTATAAGCAAATCAGCCAGGGAAGGTCAAGGTTGGTGGGAGGTTTTCCGTCAGAGACGTTCCTTAATTAAGTAACCATCAACCTTCGGGCTTTCAGCCCTCAACCCCTTTCCTAGACACTGATTTTACAAAAGTCACTTTCCAACACTTTTTCCCCTTAGGATAATCTCCTAAGTGAGTCCGAATGTCCCTAGGGCCAGCGTCTAGCAATTTTTATTTAGAAGCTTAGGATTGTGAGTGCTTGGGAAAATGATTTGTGGGCTAAGGAAAGGGTGATAAAATCCCCACCTTATCTTTTTTATGGGTAATGCCCTTAAAGTTGATTTGTGCAAGTGTACGATATAACAAATAAGGTTCACTCAAAGCGTAATTAAATCAAGCAAAGAGTGAGTCCTAGTCTATATGCTATGCTTACGTACCTTGCCTCCAGCACTCTTCAACAGTAAAATTAAAGGAATTGAAAGATACGTGCCTAGAATGCAAATGTCTAAACAATTTTTTAACTTTGCAACAAATTTTTTACTGTTGATTAGCAGATATAAGGTGAAGCATACAAAATTTTATGTATTGCAGCAGCTGTATTTTGCAGAGAAGCAAGCCCTGCAGAAAAGTGGTCATAGTCAACTCCTCCTTGCCGCAATTCTGCGGCAAAAACCCAGAATTTGCGGCAATTCAGAGGGATCCTGGTCTTTGCTTTCGAGAGCAGAGGCCCAGGTCCACTTATATGTTTCTGCAATGCAAATTTTCCTGTTTCTTCAACCTGTAATGTAACACCCCGCGCCGGAATACGTACTTAGTTGCGTATTCAGATTTTTCGATCGTATTTTTTGATTTACTTCCTGTATTTGTTTAGTATTATGAATTATTTACATGATCGTTTTGTCTTGGATCCAAATTCTCGGACTCGGAGTCAGCCCTAGTCTGAACCGAGGACCCGATCCTAGAGTATTGCTCGGTTTGGACATTCTGGTATTCCGATTTAACCGATTTCAATTTTAAACATCATTTTCCAATATTATAGATTTTCTATGATTTTCTTGAATTTTCCTGAATTAAGTTGAAAGTCTTCAAAACCGGTGTCGACCAGTACCGCTGACCGATTCCCGAATTTTTAATTCACAAACGGATTGGAATTACTAAAAGTGTCTTTTTACATTATTTCTTAAAATCACATTTTCTATCTAAATACTTTTTCTGAGGATTTTATGAATTTATGAATTCCACCAGATTCGGTATCGGCCAGTATCGCTGGTTGATTTCAGGATTTTAGTTTACAATCGGGATTGAATTTCTGAATTCCGCTTTCACTTTGCTTCTTAAAATCATATTTTATTCTTTAATACATTTTCTGGGATTTTTCAGAATTTATCAAAATCCGGCCGACCCGGTGTAGACCGGTATCGGCGGTTAACTTCCGGATTTTTAATTTGAAAACGGGATTTTAATTCTAAAAACTGATTTCGTATTAGTCCTCAGGATGATGTTTTGTACCTCCGGGTATTTTTGGGGATTTTTCTGGGACAGTCGATTTTTCGCGACCATATTATAATATCATTATTTTTCAAATCTTATCTTTTCTTCTCTTCTTTCCTTTTCTTTTCTTCCACTGACTTCAGCCCACTCCCCTCCACGTGGGCCACATCCCATCACCACACCCCCCTCTCTCATCAATCACATCCCTCATCATCACCCCCCTTTTTCCTTTTTCTTTTTCTTTTCTCTCTCTTTCTTTTCTTCTTCTCTTCTCCACATTTTTCTTCCTTCTTCTTTTCTCCATGAGAGGCCAGCACCCAACCGGCCACCACCGTCGACGCCTCCGGCCACCACGACGCCGAAAGAGGAGACCCCAACTCCGGCGGCCATACCCCCCTTTCCTCCATCTCCACCAACATCACCTCAATCTCCATCTTCTTCCTCCTCAAAGCCACCACCAACTCCACCTTCTTCTTCTTCATCATCTTCCTCAAATTAACCTTCACCACCACCATCTTCTCCACCACAACACCTATTTCTCCTCCTCCTCTCATCCTCTTCAACAATTCCATCACCACCAAAATCATCATCTTCACAACCACCACCCCTTCACTACATCAAGGGCCGGCCACCTCCTTAGGATTGGGGGCCGAGCTCCTCTTCGTTGGTAATATCTCCGGTGATTATTCCGGTAATCGTTCACGATTATTCCGGTAATCATTCCGGTGGCAATTGCAAACTCGCATCTGCCTATTTTCCCGCATCTGCTTACTTTTCCGCGTCTGCCTATTTTCCCGCATCTGCCTATTTTTCCGCGTCTGCCTATTTTCCCGCATCTGCTTACTTTTCCGCGTCTGCCTATTTTCCTGCATCTGCCTATTTTTCCGCGTCTGCCTATTTTCCCGCATCTGCTTACTTTTCCGCGTCTGCCTATTTTCCCGCATCTGCTTACTTTTCCGCGTCTGCCTATTTTCCCGCATCTGCCTATTTTTTCGCGTCTGCCTATTTTCCCGCATCTGCCTATTTTTCCGCGTCTGCCTATTTTCCCGCATCTGCTTACTTTTTCGCGTCTGCCTATTTTCCCGCATCTGCTTAATTTTCCGCGTCTCCATTCTCTCTCCCTTTTCTCTCTCTACTTTTCTAACACCTTCTCTCTCCTTCCCACTTTCTCTCTCCGAAAATATTATATATTATTATAATTATGGTGCGTGCGCGAGTTCCATGGATTCCAGACTTTTCGGCTTTCCGGTGATTTAGGCGAGTGTCCTCGCTCTCGCCTCCATTTGGGTTTCCCCGCTTTGCCGGGTCGACATGTATTTTATTCCATGTTTTCATGTATTATGTATTGGGCTGAGTCCCTGTATTTGTGTATGGCCGAGTGCCAATGACTGGACCCTTCAGCCTCCGGTCTCTCACTATCTCGAAAGAGACGTGATTGGGACCGTCAGGTTTCTCTGGACCCTTCAGCCTCCGGTCTCTCACTATCTCGAAAGAGACGTGATTGGGACCGTCAGGTCTCTCAGCTCCGCCTGGTTATCATGATCAGCGTTCAGCGCTTTACCACTAGATTCGTCTAGGCGAGATGCTGCCAGAATTCCTACTCGCACCTTAAGCCGAGTTGTTCCGGTAACCTTGCCAGACGCTCCAGTGTTAAATACTGTTTGCTGTCTGTACACTCCAGCTTGCTCAGCTCCGCTTGATTGTGCTCAGCTACTATTCTATCACATGCCATGTATTTACCTGATATGTTAACACTTGACATGCCATGCCATTACTTCATACATGTCTTTTACATGCTACTATTTAATACCTGTTTGGATCACCTTGCAACTGTTATGTTATTACCAGACATGCTACTACTTGGCAAGACCCCTTGTTATGATATGACTTGCCACCGGATTATTATCAACCTCTTGACATGACTTGTCACCTGCTAAATATCATCCTCCTGTTATGCTATCACTTGACACCCGGCATGATATACTTGACTCTCATGATTATCACGATAACGGGAATGATGACCTGACATCTTGATAGTACAAACTGTACCCCTGTTACACAAGTGATACCTTATAGTACGAACCAGTACTCCTGACATACATGTGTTCCTGATAATCCTGACTTGCTCTTGCTCATTCCCGAAATCTGATAATCATCTAATAAACCATAAAACTGGACAACTTGCATCGGGTCGGGGGAAACTTGCGGCTATCAATATGTGTTCGTGTTTACAGTGGTACTAGGCATGTTGTGCAACTAAAACTTCCGGTCTGACATGTGGGCCTCCAGGCGACCGAGGGGAGTGCTGGCTCCCTCCTTCTTGGTACCATCTTGATAAGGGCATGATATAAGACCCTCCTGAGGCCTTGCGGCCGGTTCCATACACCAGCGATGGAACGTCCTGGGTCGTGGTCCCGGGCATGTACGGGACCCACTGTAAACATAGTTCGTTGATACCCCCGCTGGTTTCCAATAACAACCTTGCTTTACTCGGATGTGGATATATGTGTGTTGGGACGCTAGTTCACATATCTAGACATCAGGGTAAGACGAGTAATAATAATAATAAAGTGCCAAGATAATAACCTGCTCTTTAAGTTGTAAGTAGAAGTATGTGGAATGGGACGCATACTGAAACCTGCAACTTAGACGGCTATGAATCTGTGATATGCCTCGCCATATTTGCTTGTACTGGATTTTACTTCGGATTTTCGGTTTTATGATTATTATTATATTTGCTGCTCATACCCTGCTTCACCACCTGTATTCCATTCCTTCAGTCTCCTATTCTTGTCTTATCATACCATGAGTACTTCCTGCTTGATATCACTTGTTATATATCTACCTGCCTATACATGCTTATGCTCACGACACGGTTTTCAAGGCATGATTATGATTCGGTTTTATCGATACACTTGTACTTATCTCAGCACGCCATCTGGCATTTGTATCACCACTCGCCTGGGGAGTTTCATCTGACTCCCCTGGATCCTCATGTCCAGGTCATGGAGCTTGGAGCGTGTGGATTCTCCCAGTTGCTGATCAGAGTGGCGCAGCGGTAGCGTGGATCTCCAGCAGACCGTCCGGAGTCCCATCCTTTCAGGTCCTCTTGTTCGGCTCTAGAGTTTACTGTTATGACTCTGAGCCACCTTTTGTACTATTCATACTTGTACATCTACTTGTATTCTCGCATTTGCGCCATATTGGTGATGTAATATTCATGTAATATTGGATCACATCTGGTGATAACTTTGTAACTATACTCATGTGTTGGAATGTATAATGCACCACTTGCTTCCGTACTCTGATTCTTGCCTGTACTGATGCTTAGCGTATATGCGTGAGGGTATTTCTGACCTGCGTATATACGTTGTAGTAACGCCTCCGTACCCGCTGGATCGGGGCGTTACAGGGTGGTATCAGAGCTTAGGCTCTACATCCTCAGTACGTCCAGACGGCAAATTAATGGTAAAGAAATTTGCAACTGGAATACATGAGTCCTTGTTATACATTCCGACTACAAGTGCAGAGTTATCTATTCTTTCTTGATCATATTTCCTTTGATTCCTAATCCCTCCTACCTTTCCCCTGTTTTGGTTTTTCGAAGCCTTTATACCAACTTAAGATATGAATAGACTAGAGAGGTAGTGGCTGGTTTTGAATGAAGCTATGACATGATCTCTTCGAACATCTCTATGAAGCTCGGTATTCTCAGGATTGATCCACGATTGGGTTATCTTTCAGAAGTTGGTATCCGGATTTCTCTACGACTCTTATATATTCTTGGCTATATCTTTCAGAGTGATCGATGCCTGGTCTTCGGAATTCTTAATTATCGGTCTTCTTTATTTATGGCCAGTATTATTTGGCATCGTTTAAAGATTTATGCGGCAGGAAGTGCAGAAGGTGTCTATATTCTGATTATTGTTCAGCCAACTTAAGAGCCCTACCTATAGTGCTTCATATCTTAATTGGTATAATTTCCACCCTTGTCCTCTTTGTGTTCAATTTACCCCTTATCGAAATTGCGAGGACGCAATTTTTTGTAAGGTGGATGGATTGTAACACCCCGCTCCCGGAATACGTACTTAGTTGCGTATTCAGATTTTTGATCGTATTTTTCGATTTACTTCCTGTATTTGTTTAGTATTATGAATTATTTACATGATCGTTTTGTCTTGGATCCGGATTCTCGGACTCGGAGTCAGCCCTAGTCTGAACCGAGGACCCGATCCTAGAGTATTGCTCGGTTTGGACATTCTGGTATTCCGATTTAACCGATTTCAGTTTTAAACATCATTTTCCAATATTTTAGATTTTCTATGATTTTCTGAAATTTTCCTGAATTAAGTTGAAAGTCTTCAAAACCAGTGTCGACCAGTACCGCTGACCGATTCCCGGATTTTTAATTCACAAACGGATTGGAATTACTAAAAGTGTCTTTTACATTATTTCTTAAAATCACATTTTCTATCTAAATACTTTTTCTGAGGATTTTATGAATTTATGAATTCCACCAGATTCGGTATCGGCCAGTATCGCTGGTTGATTCCAGGATTTTTAGTTTACAATCGGGATTGAATTTCTGAATTCCGCTTTCACTTTGCTTCTTAAAATCATATTTTATTCTTTAATACATTTTCTGGAATTTTTCAGAATTTATCAAAATCCGGCCGACCCGGTGTAGACCGGTATCGGCGGTTAACTTCCGGATTTTTAATTTGAAAACGGGATTTTAATTCTAAAAACTGATTTCGTATTAGCCCTCAGGATGATGTTTTCTACCTCCGGGTATTTTTGGGGATTTTTCTGGGACAGTCGATTTTTCGCGACCATATTATAATATTATTATTTTTCAAATCTTATCTTTTCTTCTCTTTCTTTCCTTTTCTTTTCTTCCACTGACTTCAGCCCACTCCCCTCCACGTGGGCCACATCCCATCACCACACCCCCCTCTCTCATCAATCACATCCCTCATCATCACCCCCTTTTTCCTTTTTCTTTTTCTTTTCTCTCTCTTTCTTTTCTTCTTCTCTTCTCCACATTTTTCTTCCTTCTTCTTTTCTCCATGAGAGGCCAGCACCCAACCGGCCACCACCGTCGACGCCTCCGGCCACCACGACGCCGAAAGAGGAGACCCCAACTCCGGCGGCCATACCCCCCTTTCCTCCATCTCCACCAACATCACCTCAATCTCCATCTTCTTCCTCCTCAAAGCCACCACCAACTCCACCTTCTTCTTCTTCATCATCTTCCTCAAATTAACCTTCACCACCACCATCTTCTCCACCACAACACCTATTTCTCCTCCTCCTCTCATCCTCTTCAACAATTCCATCACCACCAAAATCATCATCTTCACAACCACCACCCCTTCACTACATCAAGGGCCGGCCACCTCCTTAGGATTGGGGGCCGAGCTCCTCTTCGTTGGTAATATCTCCGGTGATTATTCCGGTAATCGTTCACGATTATTCCGGTAATCATTCCGGTGGCAATTGCAAACTCGCATCTGCCTATTTTCCCGCATCTGCTTACTTTTCCGCGTCTGCCTATTTTCCCGCGTCTGCCTATTTTTCCGCGTCTGCCTATTTTCCCGCATCTGCTTACTTTTTCGCGTCTGCCTATTTTCCTGCATCTGCCTATTTTTCCGCGTCTGCCTATTTTCCCGCATCTGCTTACTTTTCCGCGTCTGCCTATTTTCCCGCATCTGCTTACTTTTCCGCGTCTGCCTATTTTCCCGCATCTGCCTATTTTTCCGCGTCTGCCTATTTTCCCGCATCTGCTTACTTTTCCGCGTCTGCCTATTTTCTCGCATCTGCCTATTTTTCCGTGTCTGCCTATTTTCCCGCATCTGCTTACTTTTTCGCGTCTGCCTATTTTCCCGCATCTGCTTAATTTTCCGCGTCTCCATTCTCTCTCCCTTTTCTCTCTCTACTTTTCTAACACCTTCTCTCTCCTTCCCACTTTCTCTCTCCAAAAATATTATATATTATTATAATTATGGTGCGTGCGCGAGTTCCATGGATTCCAGACTTTTCGGCTTTCCGGTGATTTAGGCGAGTGTCCTCGCTCTCGCCTCCATTTGGGTTTCCCCGCTTTGCCGGGTCGACATGTATTTTATTCCATGTTTTCATGTATTATGTATTGGGCTGAGTCCCTGTATTTGTGTATGGCCGAGTGCCAATGACTGGACCCTTCAGCCTCCGGTCTCTCACTATCTCGAAAGAGACGTGATTGGGACCGTCAGGTTTCTCTGGACCCTTCAGCCTCCGGTCTCTCACTATCTCGAAAGAGACGTGATTGGGACCGTCAGGTCTCTCAGCTCCGCCTGGTTATCATGATCAGCGTTCAGCGCTTTACCACTAGATTCGTCTAGGCGAGATGCTGCCGGAATTCCTACTCGCACCTTAAGCCGAGTTGCTCCGGTAACCTTGCCAGACGCTCCAGTGTTAAATACTGTTTGCTGTCTGTACACTCCAGCTTGCTCAGCTCCGCTTGATTGTGCTCAGCTACTATTCTATCACATGCCATGTATTTACCTGATATGTTAACACTTGACATGCCATGCCATTACTTCATACATGTCTTTTACATGCTACTATTTAATACCTGTTTGGATCACCTTGCAACTGTTATGTTATCACCAGACATGCTACTACTTGGCAAGACCCCTTGTTATGATATGACTTGCCACCGGATTATTATCAACCTCTTGACATGACTTGTCACCTGCTAAATATCATCCTCCTGTTATGCTATCACTTGACACCCGGCATGATATACTTGACTCTCATGATTATCACGATAACGGGAATGATGACCTGACATCTTGATAGTACAAACTGTACCCCTGTTACACAAGTGATACCTTATAGTACGAACCAGTACTCCTGACATACATGTGTTCCTGATAATCCTGACTTGCTCTTGCTCATTCCCGAAATCTGATAATCATCTAATAAACCATAAAACTGGACAACTTGCATCGGGTCGGGGGAAACTTGCGGCTATCAATATGTGTTCGTGTTTACAGTGGTACTAGGCATGTTGTGCAACTAAAACTTCCGGTCTGACATGTGGGCCTCCAGGCGACCGAGGGGAGTGCTGGCTCCCTCCTTCTTGGTACCATCTTGATAAGGGCATGATATAAGACCCTCCTGAGGCCTTGCGGCCGGTTCCATACACCAGCGATGGAACGTCCTGGGTCGTGGTCCCGGGCATGTACGGGACCCACTGTAAACATAGTTCGTTGATACCCCCGCTGGTTTCCAATAACAACCTTGCTTTACTCGGATGTGGATATATGTGTGCTGGGACGCTAGTTCACATATCTAGACATCAGGGTAAGACGAGTAATAATAATAATAAAGTGCCAAGATAATAACCTGCTCTTTAAGTTGTAAGTAGAAGTATGTGGAATGGGACGCATACTGAAACCTGCAACTTAGACGGCTATGAATCTGTGATATGCCTCGCCATATTTGCTTGTACTGGATTTTACTTCGGATTTCCGGTTTTATGATTATTATTATATTTGCTGCTCATACCCTGCTTCACCACCTGTATTCCATTCCTTCAGTCTCCTATTCTTGTCTTATTATACCATGAGTACTTCCTGCTTGATATCACTTGTTATATATCTACCTGCCTATACATGCTTATGCTCACGACACGGTTTTCAAGGCATGATTATGATTCGGTTTTATCGATACACTTGTACTTATCTCAGCACGCCATCTGGCATTTGTATCACCACTCGCCTGGGGAGTTTCATCTGACTCCCCTGGATCCTCATGTCCAGGTCATGGAGCTTGGAGCGTGTGGATTCTCCCAGTTGCTGATCAGAGTGGCGCAGTGGTAGCGTGGATCTCCAGCAGACCGTCCGGAGTCCCATCCTTTCAGGTCCTCTTGTTCGGCTCTAGAGTTTACTGTTATGACTCTGAGCCACCTTTTGTACTATTCATACTTGTACATCTACTTGTATTCTCGCATTTGCGCCATATTGGTGATGTAATATTCATGTAATATTGGATCACATCTGGTGATAACTTTGTAACTGTACTCATGTGTTGGAATGTATAATGCACCACTTGCTTCCGTACTCTGATTCTTGCCTGTACTGATGCTTAGCGTATATGCGTGAGGGTATTTCTGACCTGCGTATATACGTTGTAGTAACGCCTCCGTACCCGCTGGATCGGGGCGTTACAGGGTGGTATCAGAGCTTAGGCTCTACATCCTCAGTACGTCCAGACGGCAAATTAATGGTAAAGAAATTTGCAACTGGAATACAAGAGTCCTTGTTATACATTCCGACTACAAGTGCAGAGTTATCTATTCTTTCTTGATCATATTTCCTTTGATTCCTAATCCCTCCTACCTTTCCCCTGTTTTGGTTTTTCGAAGCCTTTATACCAACTTAAGATATGAATAGACTAGAGAGGTAGTGGCTGGTTCTGAATGAAGCTATGACATGATCTCTTCGAACATCTCTATGAAGCTCGGTATTCTCAGGATTGATCCACGATTGGGTTATCTTTCAGAAGTTGGTATCCAGATTTCTCTACGACTCTTATAAATTCTTGGCTATATCTTTCAGAGTGATCGATGCCTGGTCTTCAGAATTCTTAATTATCGGTCTTCTTTATTTATGGCCAGTATTATTTGGCATCGTTTAAAGATTTATGCGGCAGGAAGTGCAGAAGGTGTCTATATTCTGATTATTGTTCAGCCAACTTAAGAGCCCTACCTATAGTGCTTCATATCTTAATTGGTATAATTTCCACCCTTGTCCTCTTTGTGTTCAATTTACCCCTTATCGAAATTGCGAGGACGCAATTTTTTGTAAGGTGGATGGATTGTAACACCCCGCTCCCGGAATACGTACTTAGTTGCGTATTCAGATTTTTTGATCGTATTTTTCGATTTACTTCCTGTATTTGTTTAGTATTATGAATTATTTACATGATCGTTTTGTCTTGGATCCGGATTCTCGGACTCGGAGTCAGCCCTAGTCTGAACCGAGGACCCGATCCTAGAGTATTGCTCGGTTTGGACATTCTGGTATTCCGATTTAACCGATTTCAGTTTTAAACATCATTTTCCAATATTTTAGATTTTCTATGATTTTCTGGAATTTTCCTGAATTAAGTTGAAAGTCTTCAAAACCAGTGTCGACCAGTACCGCTGACCGATTCCCGGATTTTTAATTCACAAACGGATTGGAATTACTAAAAGTGTCTTTTTACATTATTTCTTAAAATCACATTTTCTATCTAAATACTTTTTCTGAGGATTTTATGAATTTATGAATTCCACCAGATTCGGTATCGGCCAGTATCGCTGGTTGATTCCAGGATTTTTAGTTTACAATCGGGATTGAATTTCTGAATTTCGCTTTCACTTTGCTTCTTAAAATCATATTTTATTCTTTAATACATTTTCTGGAATTTTTCAGAATTTATCAAAATCCGGCCGACCCGGTGTAGACCGGTATCGGCGGTTAACTTCTGGATTTTTAATTTGAAAACGGGATTTTATTTCTGAAAACCGATTTCGTATTAGTCCTCAAGATGACGTTTTCTACCTCCGGGTATTTTTGGGAATTTTTCTGGGACAGTCGATTTTTCGCGACCATATTATAATATTATTATTTTTCAAATCTTATCTTTTCTTCTCTTTCTTTCCTTTTATTTTCTTCCACTGACTTCAGCCCACTCCCCTCCACGTGGGCCACATCCCATCACCACACCCCCCATCTCTCATCAATCACATCCCTCATCATCACCCCCTTTTTTCCTTTTCTTTTTCTTTTCTTTCTCTTTCTTTTCTTCTTCTCTTCTCCTCATTTTTCTTCCTTCTTCTTTTCTCCATGAGAGGCCAGCACCCAACCGGCCACCACCGTCGACGCCTCCGGCCACCACGACGCTGAAAGAGGAGACCCCAACTCCGGCGGCCATACCCCCTTTCCTCCATCTCCACCAACATCACCTCAATCTCCATCTTCTTCCTCCTCAAAGCCACCACCAACTCCACCTTCTTCTTCTTCATCATCTTCCACAAATTAACCTTCACCATCAACATATTCTCCATCACAACACCTATTTCTCCTCCTCCTCTCATCCTCTTCAACAATTCCATCACCACCAAAATCATCATCTTCACAACACCACCCCTTCACTACATCAAGGGCCGGCCACCTCCTTAGGATTGGGGGCCGAGCTCCTCTTCGTTGGTAATATCTCCGGTGATTATTCCGGTAATCGTTCACGATTATTCCGGTAATCATTCCGGTGGCAATTGCAAACTCGCATCTGCCTATTTTCCGCGTCTGCCTACTTTCCCGCGTCTGCCTATTTTCCCGCGTCTGCCTATTTTTCCGCGTCTGCCTATTTTCCCGCATCTGCTTACTTTTCCGCGTCTGCCTATTTTCCCGCATCTGCCTATTTTTCCGCGTCTGCCTATTTTCCCGCATCTGCCTATTTTTCCGCGTCTGCCTATTTTCCCGCATCTGCTTACTTTTTCGCGTCTGCCTATTTTCCCGCATCTGCTTACTTTTCCGCGTCTCCATTCTCTGTCCCTTTTCTCTCTCTATTTTTCTAACACCTTCTCTCTCCTTCCCACTTTCTCTCTCCAAAAATATTTATATATTATTATAATTAAGGCGCGTGCGCGAGTTCAATGGATTCCAGACTTTTCGGCTTTCCGGTGATTTAGGCGAGTGTCCTCGCTCTTGCCTCCATTTGGGTTCCCCGCTTTGCCGGGTCGACATGTATTTTATTCCATGTTTTCATGTATTATGTATTGGGCTGAGTCCCTGTATTTGTGTATGGCCGAGTGCCAATGACTGGACCCTTCAGCCTCCGGTCTCTCACTATCTCGAAAGAGACGTGATTGGGACCGTCAGGTTTCTCTGGACCCTTCAGCCTCTGGTCTCTCACTATCTCGAAAGAGACGTGATTGGGACCATCAGGTCTCTCAGCTCCGCCTGGTTATCATGATCAGCGTTCAGCGCTTTACCACTAGATTCGTCTAGGCGAGATGCTGCCGGAATTCCTACTCGCACCTTAAGCCGAGTTATTCCGGTAACCTTGCCAGACGCTCTAGTGTTAAATACTGTTTGCTGTCTGTACACTCCAGCTTGCTCAGCTCCGCTTGATTGTGCTCAGCTACTATTCTATCACATGTCATGTATTTACCTGATATGTTAACACTTGACATGCCATGCCATTACTTCATACATGTCTTTTACATGCTACTATTTAATACCTGTTTGGATCACCTTGCAACTGTTATGTTATTACCAGACATGCTGCTACTTGGCAAGACCCTTGTTATGATATGACTTGCCACCGGATTTTTATCAACCTCTTGACATGACTTGTCACCTGCTAAATATCATCCGCCTGTCATGCTATCACTTGACACCCGGCATGATATACTTGACTCTCATGATTATCACGATAACGGGAATGATGACCTGACATCTTGATAGTACAAACTGTACTCCTGTTACACATGTGATACCTTATAGTACGAACCAGTACTCCTGACATACATGTATTCCTGATAATCCTGACTTGCTCTTGCTCATTCCCGAAATCTGATAATCATCTAATAAACCATAAAACTGGACAACTTGCATCGGGTCGGGGGAAACTTGCGGCTATCAATATGTGTTCGTGTTTACAGTGGTACTAGGCATGTTGTGCAACTAAAACTTCCGGTCTGACCTGTGGGCCTCCAGGCGACCGAGGGGAGTGCTGGCTCCCTCCTTCTTGGTACCATCTTGATAAGGGCATGATATAAGACCCTCCTAAGGCCTTGCGGCCGGTTCCATACACCAGCGATGGAACGTCCTGGGTCGTGGTCCCGGGCATGTACGGGACCCACTGTAAACATAGTTCGTTGATACCCCCGCTGGTTTCCAATAACAACCTTGCTTTACTCGGATGTGGATATATGTGTGCTGGGACGCTAGTTCACATATCTAGACATCAGGGTAAGACGAGTAATAATAATAATAAAGTGCCAAGATAATAACCTGCTCTTTAAGTTGTAAGTAGAAGTATGTGGAATGGGACGCATACTGAAACCTGCAACTTAGACGGCTATGAATCTGTGATATGCCTCGCCATATTTGCTTGTACTGGATTTTACTTCGGATTTCCAGTTTTATGATTATTATTATATTTGCTGCTCATACCCTGCTTCACCACCTGTATTCCATTCCTTCAGTCTCCTATTCTTGTCTTATCATACCATGAGTACTTCCTGCTTGATATCACTTGTTATATATCTACCTGCCTATACATGCTTATGCTCACGACACGATTTTCAAGGCATGATTATGATTCGGTTTTATCGATACACTTGTACTTATCTCAGCACGCCATCTGGCATTTGTATCTCCACTCGTCTGGGGAGTTTCATCTGACTCCCCTGGATCCTCATGTCCAGGTCATGGAGCTTGGAGCGTGTGGATTCTCCCAGTTGCTGATCAGGGTGGCGCAGCGGTAGCGTGGACCTCCAGCAGACCGTCCGGAGTCCCATCCTTTCAGGTCCTCTTGTTCGGCTCTAGAGTTTCCTGTTATGACTCTGAGCCTCCTTTTGTACTATTCATACTTGTACATCTACTTGTATTCTCGCATTTGCGCCACATTGGTGATGTAATATTCATGTAATATTGGATCACATCTGGTGATAACTTTGTAACTGTACTCATGTGTTGGAATGTATAATGCACCACTTGCTTCCGTACTCTGATTCTTGCCTGTACTGATGCTTAGCGTATATGCGTGAGGGTATTTCTGACCTGCGTATATACGTTGTAGTAACGCCTCCGTACCCGCTGGATCGGGGCGTTACAGGGTGGTATCAGAGCTTAGGCTCTACATCCTCAGTACGTCCAGACGGCAAATTAATGGTAAAGAAATTTGCAACTGGAATACAAGAGTCCTGGTTATACATTCCGACTACAAGTGTAGAGTTAATCTATTCTTTCTTGATCATTTTTCCTTTGATTCCTAATCCCTCCTACCTTTCCCCTGTTTTGGTTTTTCGAAGCCTTTATACCAACTTAAGATATGAATAGACTAGAGAGGTAGTGGGTGGTTCTGAATGAAGCTATGACATGATCTCTTCGAACATCTCTATGAAGCTCGGTATTCTCAGGATTGATCCACGATTGGGTTATCTTTCAGAAGTTGGTATCCGGATTTCTCTACGACTCTTATATATTCTTGGCTATATCTTTCAGAGTGATCGATACCTGGTCTTCGGAATTCTTAATTATCGGTCTTCTTTATTTATGGTCAGTATTATTTGGCATCGTTTAAAGATTTATGCGGCAGGAAGTGCAGAAGGTGTCTATATTCTGATTATTGTTCAGCCAACTTAAGAGCCTACCTATAGTGCTCCATATCTTAATTGGTATAATTTTCACCCTTGTCCTCTTTGTGTTCAATTTACCCCTTATCGAAATTGCGAGGACGCAATTTTTTGTAAGGTGGATGGATTGTAACACCCCGCTCCCGGAATACGTACTTAGTTGCGTATTCAGATTTTTTGATCGTATTTTTCGATTTACTTCCTGTATTTTTTTAGTATTATGAATTATTTACATGATCGTTTTGTCTTGGATCCGGATTCTCGGACTCGGAGTCAGCCCTAGTCTGAACCGAGGACCCGATCCTAGAGTATTGTTCGGTTTGGACATTCTGGTATTCCGATTTAACCGATTTTAATTTTAAACATCATTTTCCAATATTTTAGATTTTCTATGATTTTCTGAAATTTTTCTAAATTAAGTTGAAAGTCTTCAAAACCGGTGTCGACCAGTACCGCTGACCGATTCCCAGATTTTTAATTCACAAACGGATTGGAATTACTAAAAGTGTCTTTTTAAATTATTTCTTAAAATCATATTTTCTATCTAAATACTTTTTCTGAGGATTTTATGAATTTATGAATTCCACCAGATTCGGTATCGGCTAGTATCGCTGGTTGATTCCAGGATTTTTAGTTTACAATCGGGATTGAATTTCTGAATTCCGCTTTCCCTTTGCTTCTTAAAATCATATTTTATTCTTTAATACATTTTCTGGGATTTTTCAGAATTTATCAAAATCCGGCCGACCCGGTGTAGACCAGTATCGGCAGTTAACTTCCAAATTTTTAATTTGAAAACGGGATTTTATTTCTGAAAATCGATTTCGTATTAGTCCTCAGGATGACGTTTTCTACCTCCGGGTATTTTTGGGGATTTTTCTGGGACAGTCGATTTTTCGCGACCATATTATAATATTATTATTTTTCAAATCTTATCTTTTCTTCTTTTTCTTTCCTTTTCTTTTCTTCCACCGACTTCAGCCCACTCCCCTCCACGTGGGCCACATCCCATCACCACACCCCCTCTCTCATCAATCACATCCCTCATCATCACCCCCCATTTTCCTTTTTCTTTTTCTTTTCTTTCTCTTTCTTTTCTTCTTCTCTTCTCATTTTTCTTCCTTCTTTTCTCCATGAGAGGCCAGCACCCAACCGGCCACCACCGTCGACGCCTCCGGCCACCACGACGCTGAAAGAGGAGACCCCAACTCCGGCGGCCATACCCCCCTTTCCTCCATCTCCACCAACATCACCTCAATCTCCATCTTCTTCCTCCTCAAAGCAACCACCAACTCCACCTTCTTCTTCTTCATCATCTTCCTCAAATTAACCTTCACCACCACCATCTTCTCCACCACAACACCTATTTCTCCTCCTCCTCTCATCCTCTTCAATAATTCCATCACCACCAAAATCATCATCTTCACAACCACCACCCCTTCACTACATCAAGGGCCGGCCACCTCCTTAGGATTGGGGCCGAGCTCCTCTTCGTTGGTAATATCTCCGGTGATTATTCCGGTAATCGTTCACGATTATTCCGGTAATCATTCCGGTGGCAATTGCAAACTCGCATCTGCCTATTTTCCTGCATCTGCTTACTTTTTCGCGTCTGCCTATTTTCCCGCATCTGCTTACTTTTCCGCGTCTGCCTATTTTCCCGCATCTGCCTATTTTTCCGCGTCTGCCTATTTTCCCGCATCTGCTTACTTTTTTGCGTCTGCCTATTTTCCCGCATCTGCCTATTTTTCCGCGTCTGCCTATTTTCCCGCATCTGCCTATTTTTCCGCGTCTGCCTATTTTCCCGCATCTGCCTATTTTTCCGCGTCTCCCTATTTTCCCGCATCTGCTTACTTTTCCGCGTCTCCATTCTCTCTCCCTTTTCTCTCTCAACTTTTCTAACACCTTCTCTCTCCTTCCCACTTTCTCTCTCCAAAAATATTTATATATTATTATAATTATGGCGCGTGCGCGAGTTCCATGGATTCCAGACTTTTCGGCTTTCCGGTGATTTAGGCGAGTGTCCTCGCTCTCGCCTCCATTTGGGTTTCCCCGCTTTGCCGGGTCGACATGTATTTTATTCCATGTTTTCATGTATTATGTATTGGGCTGAGTCCCTGTATTTGTGTATGGCCGAGTGCCAATGACTGGACCCTTCAGCCTCCGGTCTCTCACTATCTCGAAAGAGACGTGATTGGGACCGTCAGGTTTCTCTGGACCCTTCAGCCTCCGGTCTCTCACTATCTCGAAAGAGACATGATTGGGACCGTCAGGTCTCTCAGCTCCGCCTGGTTATCATGATCAGCGTTCAGCGCTTTACCATTAGATTCGTCTAGGTGAGATGCTGCCAGAATTCCTACTCGCACCTTAAGCCGAGTTGTTCCGGTAACCTTGCCAGACGCTCCAGTGTTAAATACTGTTTGCTGTCTGTACACTCCAGCTTGCTCAGCTCCGCTTGATTGTGCTCAGCTACTATTCTATCACATGCCATGTATTTACCTGATTGTTAACACTTGACATGCCATGCCATTACTTCATACATGTCTTTTACATGCTACTATTTAATACCTGTTTGGATCACCTTGCAACTGTTATGTTATTACCAGACATGCTACTACTTGGCAAGACCCCTTGTTATGATATGACTTGCCACCGGATTATTATCAACCTCTTGACATGACTTGTCACCTGCTAAATATCATCCTCCTGTCATGCTATCACTTGACACCCGGCATGATATACTTGACTCTCATGATTATCACGATAACGGGAATGATGACCTGACATCTTGATAGTACAAACTGTACTCCTGTTACACATGTGATACCTTATAGTATGAACCAGTATTCCTGACATACATGTATTCCTGATAATCCTGACTTGCTCTTGCTCATTCCCGAAATCTGATAATCATCTAATAAACCATAAAACTGGACAACTTGCATCGGGTCGGGGGAAACTTGCGGCTATCAATATGTGTTCTTGTTTACAGTGGTACTAGGCATGTTGTGCAACTAAAACTTCCGGTCTGACCTGTGGGCCTCCAGGCGACCGAGGGGAGTGCTGGCTCCCTCCTTCTTGGTACCATCTTGATAAGGGCATGATATAAGACCCTCCTGAGGCCGTGCGGCCGGTTCCATACACCAGCGATGGAACGTCCTGGGTCGTGGTCCCGGGCATGTACGGGACCCACTGTAAACATAGTTCGTTGATACCCCCGCTGGTTTCCAATAACAACCTTGCTTTACTCGGATGTGGATATATGTGTGCTGGGACGCTAGTTCACATATCTAGACATCAGGGTAAGACGAGTAATAATAATAATAAAGTGCCAAGATAATAACCTGCTCTTTAAGTTGTAAGTAGAAGTATGTGGAATGGGACGCATACTGAAACCTGCAACTTAGACGGCTATGAATCTGTGATATGCCTCGCCATATTTGCTTGTACTGGATTTTACTTCGGATTTCCGGTTTTATGATTATTATTATATTTGCTGCTCATACCCTGCTTCACCACCTGTATTCCATTCCTTCAGTCTCCTATTCTTGTCTTATCATACCATGAATACTTCCTGCTTGATATCACTTGTTATATATCTACCTGCCTATACATGCTTATGCTCACGACACGGTTTTCAAGGCATGATTATGATTCGGTTTTATCGATACACTTGTACTTATCTCAGCACACCATCTGGCATTTGTATCACCACTCGCCTGGGGAGTTTCATCTGACTCCCCTGGATCCTCATGTCTAGGTCATGGAGCTTGGAGCGTGTGGATTCTCCCAGTTGCTGATCAGAGTGGCGCAGCGGTAGCGTGGATCTCCAGCAGACCGTCCGGAGTCCCATCCTTTCAGGTCCTCTTGTTCGGCTCTAGAGTTTCCTGTTATGACTCTGAGCCTCCTTTTGTACTATTCATACTTGTACATCTACTTGTATTCTAACATTTGCGCCATATTGGTGATGTAATATTCATGTAATATTGGATCACATCTGGTGATAACTTTGTAACTGTACTCATGTGTTGGAATGTATAATGCACCACTTGCTTCCGTACTCTGATTCTTGCCTGTACTGATGCTTAGCGTATATGCGTGAGGGTATTTCTGACCTGCGTATATACGTTGTAGTAACGCCTCCGTACCCGCTGGATCGGGGCGTTACTTGTAATCTGCAACAGAGAAGAAGATTCGTTTAGTTCTTCACTTGAAATCAAAAACCGTTGCTCTCCCCAGCAACGGCGCCAAAAATTTGATTAGGAAAGAGATGTGTGAAGTTTTTGCACAAGTATTATGTAAAAGAGGAAAAGTTTAGAGTCAACCTTTAGTTCTTGATCACTTCACAATGTAGTTAATATGATTGATGTATCCTTTCCAATCTCCGTTATAGCAATGGCTATACCGGGTCGATTTTCGAGGAGAGCTCACGATGGAAGTTTTACGGTTTGTAGTGAAGAAATGAAAACGAAGATTCTTCTTTGTATTTACACAAATTCAAGAAGCATGGAAAAGAAAATTAAAGAAGTGGTGGATTTGTGCATTATGAAAAAGAAATCAAAAGAACTTTGGCGAAGTGTATTGCTTAAGAAAAGAAGCTAGTAAAAAAGATGTTGGAAAACTTTAGATGAGAAAGTACATGGCTAGCTAACTTTACTTCACTAACTTACTATACTCAATGGTGATGCTTGATTGCCTCATGTTGATTCATTCGCAATAGAGATTACTTTGCTTGTTTGTTCAAGTACTTTACCGTTTTGAAGATGCGTGTTCTCTTGTTCTTAGCTTGAAACCTCATATTGATTCATTGGCTCTCTAGATAGATTTTCAATGATGAACTCTAGGATTGGTACTCAAGGGATGCTAAGTTAGAAGAATCAACATTCATTTAAACATTCAAGACATAACAATAAATTAGCTTGAAGTAAAGAAGTTGTCCTACAAGTAGCACATGTTTGGTGATCCATCTCCATGTTCCATCAAGGCTCTTGTTCTAGACAAGGCTCGAAATGAGGCACACATGAGTCATATGGAGTTTGAACAAGCATTTACCAAGGGAAAGCAACTCTACTTCCTTGGAAAGCAAAAGAAACTCTAAAAATTTGATTAGGAAAGAGATGTGTGAAGTTTTTGCACAAGTATTATGTAAAAGAGGAAAAGTTTAGAGTCAACCTTTAGTGCTTGATCACTTCACAATGTAGTTAATATGATTGATGTATCCTTTCCAATCTCCGTTATAGCAATGGCTATACCGGGTCAATTCTCGAGGAGAGCTCACGATGGAAGTTTTACGGTTTGTAGTGAAGAAATGAAAACGAAGATTTTTCTTTGTATTTACACAAATTCAAGAAGCATGGAAAAGAAAATTAAAGAAGTGGTGGATTTGTGCATTATGAAAAAGAAATCAAAAGAACTTTGGCGAAGTGTATTGCTTAAGAAAAGAAGCTAGTAAAAAAGATGTTGGAAAACTTTAGATGAGAAAGTACATGGCTAGCTAACTTTACTTCACTAACTTACTATACTCAATGGTGATGCTTGATTGCCTCATGTTGATTCATTGGCAATAGAGATTACTTTGCTTGTTTGTTCAAGTACTTTACCGTTTTGAAGATGAGTGTTCTCTTGTTCTTAGCTTGAAGCCTCATATTGATTCATTGGCTCTCTAGATAGATTTTCAATGATGAACTCTAGGATTGGTACTCAAGGGATGCTAAGTTAGAAGAATCAACATTCATTTAAACATTCAAGACATAACAACAAATTAGCTTGAAGTAAAGAAGTTGTCCTACAAGTAGCACATGTTTGGTGATCCATCTCCATGTTCCATCAAGGCTCTTGTTCTAGACAAGGCTCTAAATGAGGCACACATGAGTCATATGGAGTTTGAACAAACATTTACCAAGGGAAAGCAACTCTACTTCCTTGGAAAGCAAAAGAAACTCTAACAATGCAAGTATAGAAATTTGCAATCATCCAAAGAGATAGAAGTTAGCTAGGTAAGTTGTTAGCTAGCCATGTAATAGAGATTTAGCTATCCATTACACAAGAAACAAAGCAACAATTCATGATGTAAAGCAAAGAGAAGTAAAGCAATGGAAATGCACTAGAATGAAAACAAGAAAGTAAAGCAAAGTAGAGCAACGTACTAGAGCTTGTAAAGAGAAGAATGAAGCTTTGATTAATCCTTGCTTACAAGTAATGTCACCTCCTTGCTTACAAGCTTTCAACAGCACTCTCTTTCTCTCTTTGACAAAATCTCTAGGAGGAAGAAGATGGAGACTAAAACCTAGGAGAATATTAAAACAAAATACAAGAGTTTCCCTAATTTCTCCTCTCTCTTCTCTGCTTTCTCGTGAAGACCCTGGTCATGTATTTATAGCCCTCAGTGAGAATCATCTAGTGCCCTGGCCGTTGGCGCAAAATCCGGGATCTAACAGAATCACAACTGCCGCAAGTTGGCGGGAAAATCTTGGATTTGGCGGCAAAATCTGGGCCGTTGAGGCCAGATTTTCTGTTGTGAGTTTGTTGCGAGGTTGTTATCCACATGGCCTTCTGGAAGATTGAGTTGGCGCGTGGATCTCTCCTGATTCTGGATTCAAATCTTTGGTTCTTTTGGGCTTTGAATTAATCTCTTTAATTATTGCTAATTAAAGAGATTTTTGGGCTTTTTTCTCTTTTAAGATGTGGACCTGCAAAAATAGAGAGAAAGGATTAAAAATCACATTTTTATTTACAATATGCATGGTATGGAAGTGGTAAAATATGCAAATATGTATAACAATCAGCTGACTTGATTGACTGGACTTGGTTCTTTCATTTCTAGAGCTTCCAGTCTTCTAGCCAGGTTTGCTAACTTAGCCTCATTAGCGATGGACGATTCTATGGAATGGAGACCTCCTTTTGAAGAGATTGAGTTAGGATTCCTAGAGGTCTCACTAGCAAATTCCCATTGGATGGTCTTCTCAGCCAAATTTTCATACAAATCCCATCCTTCATCTTCATCTTTCTGCAAGAAACCCCCTTGGCACATACTTTCTAAGAGGGTTTTGGTGGAATAGTCTAAACCGTCATAGAGAATTTGACGTTGTCGCCATTTCTCTATTCCATGGTATGGACATTGGACAAGGAGGTTCTTAAAGCGTTCAAAGTACCTCCTGAATGGTTCACTAGGTTCTTACTTATATTGCATGATTGTCTTCCTAATGAGAGCGGTTTTATGGATAGGATAGAATTTCTTCAAGAAAACCTTGATGAAACCATCCCAAGACGTGATGGAACCGGCTGCTAAGCTGTAGAGCCACTTCTTTGCTAGGTCCTTAAGTGCGAATGGGATAAATCTCAACCTAATAACGTCGTCTACAAGGTGTGGGATTTTCATCATTAGACATACTTCCTCAAATTCTCTTATGAAGAAGTTGGCATCTTCGGACTCTAGACCATCAAACTTGGGGAGTATGTTGATGAATTGAGGCTTGAGCTCGAAATTGTATTCACCAACTGATGGAAGTGAAATGCAAGATGGAAGTGAGGTCCTAATCGGGTAGAACCTATCCTGCAGTGATGTGGATTGAGCCATTACCGGATCTGGTCTTGGTTCAAACTTGGGTGGTGATGTGTTTCTAGTCAACCTAGATGAATTAGGGTCTCTTGACCACACTTGCATACACAAACACAATCACAATCACAACAAGTTCAAACAACAGTCAACACTAGAAATCAACCAAGCCTAGTCTAAGGTAACCTCGACCTAGACAACTCCTAACTGGTTGATTGTTCACAAGAGGTAGAATGTAGACTTTGACCACAAGCTAATCAGCCAGGTCAGGGCAAGATTGGTGGGAGGTTTTCCGTCAAAGACGTTCCTTAATTAAGTAACCACCAATCTTCGGGCTTTCGGCCCTCAATCCCCTTCCTAGACACTGATTTGGCAGGAGTCAATTTCCAACACCTTCCCTCTTTAGGATAATCTCCTAGTGAGTTCGAGATGTCCCTAAGGCCAACGTCTATCAGATTTTATTTAGGCTTAGGTTGTGCGTGCTTGGAGATGGTTTGTGGGCTAAGGAAGGGTAATGACTTCCCCACCTTATCTTGATTTGGGTTTTGCCCTTAGAATTGATTCGTGCAAAGTGTGCAAGATATAGAAAAGTAGCATTCAAAAGCAAAATCACCTAAGAATGTTTCCTAAACTATATGCTATGCATACATACCTTGTCTCCAGCTCTCTTCAACAGTAAAGTAAAGGAATTGAAAAGACTCGTGCCTAGAATGCAAATGTCTAATCAATTTTAACTTTTCAACGAATATTTTACTGTTGACTTAAAACAGGGATCTTGGATAGTGAAATTAGCACAAATATGACATATAAAAACTAAAATTTTTGCGAGCAATATGTCCTGCAAAATAAAGTTTTTAGTAGTCCAATGAAAATTTTAAGATTTTGCAAAGCAATTTCTTGAAATTTTGTTTCCTACTTTCGAGAGTAGGGGCACAGAATTTACAAGTCATCTTGGCAAAGCTTGAATGCTAGATCTTGATTTTCAAGTCCCTGAAGCAAACACACAAAACTTATTAAAACAACTACACCGTTCCCTCCCCGGCAATGGCGCCAAAATTTGATTGCTAAAATAAAGAGAAACAACCAATGAGTTCAAGAATTTACCGTGTAGCTCGTGGCTAACAGGTCGTGTCCACAATGAGGGATGCGATGGAAGCTTTTCGGTGATTAGTTTTTAAAACAAGGAATTGTGTTTGTTTTTTTAGGAAAAAGAGAATGGAAAGAAAGAGATGAATGAAAGAAAAATTGCAACTTTTAGAAAAGGTTTTGGAGAAGGTGATTTAGAAAACTTAGAAATTGTGTTGTTGTTTGTAATAATAAAGAAAGTCTGGGCTCACTATCTCACTACTCAATTGATTATTCTTCTCTTAAAATGCTAAGTCCCTTAGATGATCATTTGCAAAACTTAGAGTTATCTTTTAGAAAGTTTTAAGTAAAGCACATAAGATGTTAGAAGAGTTGAGTCTTTTTCTTCAAGAAATTGGAGAATCGAATGTTAAAAAATCAAGCGCGAAGAAGCAAGAATAAATTAAAAACGATTCAAGAGATGTTCATGAAGGAGTTGTGAATTCAACATCCAAACCCATCCTCATGTGCCTTCAAGAACACTTTCAAAAAGAAAGGCTTTTAAGTAAGGCATTCATATGAGTCATCGGGTCTTTTTCTTTTAAAAACAAGAGAGAAGAAAAGCAAGAGAGAGTTCGATAGCAAGCCCAGAAAGATGTTTAGTTATCCATGGAGAAAGAAGAAGAAAACAAAGACATAATGTAACTCATACCGTACTGTAGGTGGAAGAGAAATTGGCTCAACTTTTGTATTGCTGTCACTTCAATCTTCAAGTACAAGCTCTCAGTCCTCTCTCTCACAAGTTTTTGAAACTGGACTACAACTTAAAATGCAAGATTATAACTGTCTTTCTATCTAACAAAGAGCCTAAATCCTATGAAAATAAATGCAAAACTTAATCCTAGTCTTCGCTGCATTTTTCTCTGCTGAAAGAGGTATTTATAGCCAAAAACCTAAAGGAGGAGATCCCGGAAAGATTGGGGGAGCAAACGCTCCCCCAACTAATACTGTTTTGCCGCGAAAATGCGGCTTGGGCCGCGTTTCCGTGGCCTTGGTGTGGCCAGGTGGCCACACCAAGAGGGGGGCTTCTGGTTTGAAGATTATCCCGTATCTCCTGCTAGTTTTCTCGTTTCTGCTCCAACCGTTGACGAAACAGGCTTTGATTTTGAGGCTTCAATCGCTCGATTCAGGGAGGATTTTTCTCAACCTCTTGATTTGCCAAGATTTAGCCCAGTTTTCTTCACTTCGAATTAATTCTGAATTAATTCAGAATTTGGTGGGCTTTTGGGCTTGTTTCTCTTTTCTTTCCTTGAGCATTTGGGCCTACATTTAGCAAAGAAAAAGACAACTTATTAATATAATTTATTAGCTAACAAGTGTGGTAAAATGACAACATAAATGCAATGTATGTGACAAATCACTCGTTTCTACGAGGATGATACCGAGGTAACCATGGACAAACTCCTCTCTACCGTACAGAAGAAGGGCGAATCTGTCCGCGACTACATTGAACGGTTCAGAAACTTGTCTTTAATGTGCCCAGCAGGGATGCCATTGCCCATGCTCTTGCAGACATGCAGACATAACTTCCTAGACCAAGTAGAGATTCGTATAGGGGCTATCTAAGCCCATACTTGGAAGGAACTAGTCGAACAAGCAAAGATAGCCGAAAAGTCGGCTAAGAAGTTTGAACCATCTACCCCTAAAGACAAATGGGGTATGAATAATAAGGGGCGTGGCGACATAGCGCAGTCTTCCCAAGCTAGAGGAAAAAAACTATGTCCGTTGAATTGTCAGGGGACGTTCATTCGAATTCCTAGAAGTGCGGCTTCAATAATCAGGAATCTAAGATTCATCTGAAACAGTACTCCTTCAAAGACGAACAGGTGGTCACAATATTCCATTTACTCCACAAAGGGAATAAATTGAAGCTACTGGATGTTCGGCATCCTAATGAAGTGGGACACACGAACGATCCCAACTATTGCCTCTTCCATAGGATGGTTCATCATCCTACTGATAAGTGCTTTGTCCTCAAGGACAAAATTCAAGCTTTAGTCGATGCCGGAGTTCTGACTCTCAAATCAGAGCAAAAGAAAGTCACTGCAAACATGGTGACCCTCTAGTTCGACAAAACCCCAAAAGTCACAGTACCTGATAGGACCTTCCCGATTCCTGAAGCATGGCTAGAAGTAAAGCATCCTTCAGCAGAAACTCAAGAGAGTAAGGGCCTTGTTCCCTTGACATTGGAAACATGGGAAATCATGTGGATACACCCAGACCTTGCCCAAGACGAACAATGGGATTCAAAGAAATCTAACTCAAAGGGCAAATCTTGCAATGTTATATCTATCTTGCCGAATGATGGCAACCTCACGTCAGCTTTTCTTAGCGATTCTAAAGGGGAAAAGCACTGATTGCTAAAAGAAAGAACAACCAAAGAGTTTAAGAATTTACCGTGTAGCTTGTGGCTAACGGGTCGTGTCCACGAGGAGGAATGCGATGGAAGCTTTTCGGTGAATCGTTTAAAAACAAAGAATTGTGTTCGTTTTTTTTTTTATGGAAAAGAGGATGGAAAGAAAGAGATGATTAAAAGAGAAATTGCAACTTTTAGAAAAGGTTTTGGAGAAGGTGATTTAGAAAGCTCGAAAATTGTTTTGTTGTTTTATAATAAGGAAGCAACTCTGAGCTCACTATCTCACTACTCAATTGTTCATTCTTCTATTAAAATATTAAGTGCCTCAAAGTGATCATAGGCAAAACTTAAATTTAATTTTTAGAAAGTTTGAAGTAAAGCACATAAGATGGTTGGAAGAGTTAGTCTTTTCTTCGAGAAATCGTTAGAATTTGAATATTAAATCATCAAGAGCGAAGAAGCAAGAATGAAGTAAAAACAATTCAAGAGATGTTCATGAAAGAAATGAGAGTTTAACAATCCAAACCCATCCTCATGTGCCTTCAAGAACACTTTCAAAAAGAAAGGCTTTAAGGAAGGCATGCATATGATTCATTGGGTCTTTTTCTTTAAAACTAGAAGAGAAGAAGAACTATAGAGAGTTACAATAGCGAGCCCAGAAAACCGTTTAGTTACACATGGAAAACAAAGAAGAAATCAAATAAACAATGCAAGCCATACCGTAATACGAGTGGAAGGAAAAGCGTCTCGATTCTTGTATTGATGTCACCTCAATCTTAATGTAAAAGCACTCAATTCCTCTCTCTCACAAGTTTTGATACTGGACTACAAATTAAAAATAAGATTACAACTTTTGTGCTAACTAACAAAGAGCCTAAATCCTAAGAAAATAAACACAAATTCTAATCCTAGTCTTTGCTGCATTTTTCCTTACTGAAACCAGTATTTATAGGCAAAAACCTAAAGGAGAGGATCCTGGGAAGATTGGGAGAGCAAACGCTCCCCCAACAACCTCCACTTGGCCGTGAAAACGCGGCTTAGGCCGCATTTCCTTGGCCAAGGTGGGCCAGGTGGCCACACCCAAAGGGAGGGATCTCCTAGTTTGGTGTTTTGCCCGTATCTTTTTCTGATTTTCTTGTTTTTGCTCCAAACGTTGACGAAACAGCCTTTGATTGTGTGGCTTCAACCGCTTGATTCAGGGAGGATTCTTCTCAACCTCTTGATATGCCAAGATTTTGCCCTGATTCCTTCATTTCGAATTTATTCTGAATTAATTCAGAATTTGGTGGGCTTTTGGGCTTGTTTCTCTTTTCTTTCTTTTAGCACTTGGGCCTACGTTTAACAAAGAAAAAGAAGACTTATTAATAGGATTTATTAGCTAAAAAGTATGGTAAGGTGACAATGTAAATGCAATATATGTGACTAATCACACCCCCACACTTATCTTTTGCTCGCCCTCGAGCAAAACATCAGACTAATTCTAATCAATTATTGGACCACTTTCGCAGGTCACTCGATTGCACTGAGCATGTGCAACAAGCCGTTAAACCTCTAGGTTACCCCTAGAGGACGAGTTTTGTCTCGTGAGGGTTTTCAGTGGATTGTACCCACAAAATCCAAAAAGAAAGAGAAAAAAGTTAGTATTTTCGAAAAGCAATTTTAAAAGAGAAAATATTGGAAGTATATTTGTAAGGCTTTAAGTAATCTATAAGCTATAGGAATATTAAATTTTTCATTCCTAAACTTAGTCTCTATTCAAAAACATGTCATCAATTAAAGTAAGGAGTCAAATTGTACTTCTCATCTAGTCTATTAATTTACCCTGAGTCGTATGCACCATCGTGACTGTGAAGTTGACTAAGGGTTCTTTAACATTAACTCCTATGCCTTATATTTTATTTATTTTTAGTGAAATTTATTCCTCAATTTCATTAGGCTTTCTAATCTGCCCATGTAACGAGCATTCAGTCGGTGACACCCAAATCGGACAGTTTTAGGGTACCAGGTGAGAAAACACCCCTAAGGACTTAAACACTCGAGCAGATAAGGTCACGAAACTAAGGTTTTTATTTATACGATGTACCCCTTTTAGGCGTGAATACTTATGCTTCATGAGGCATAAATACCCAGCTTAATCAGAGGATTTATATACACATTTTTTTTCAAACTTATCTAATTATCTTTTGTATAAATACTAAGGCTTGCTTAGTCCAAAGCACCTAGCTAATCAATAATTAGATTTGTTTATATTTTTTTCCTTTTTTTTATAAATTTTTTTATAAGGCATAAGAGTCTCTGTTTTCAAACCCTAAGTGTGTAAGTGTATTTAGTGTGCATATTTCATCAAGGTAAATATCAAGACTAAATTACTTTCACAAATTTTCTTCCTAACCCTAAACATCAAATAAGTTATCTTATTTTGACCAAGTATAAGAAGTCCCAATTATGATTCTCCTATTCCTTAAAATTGACTTAATTTCTTACAAAAAATATATCAAAATATTGTTCTAACCTTTCAAAAAGTTATATATATATAATATATATATATATATATATATATATATAATATATATATATATATATATATATATATATTTATATCAGTCATGTTAGAACCCTTCCCCACACTTACCTCATGCATTATCCCCAATGTATGAAAGAAATGTATACATGCATGAAATGAAATGTAAAAGAGATGCATATATTATATAGAAATATGTACAACATCAAGTTTCACCCACACCTAAAGCTTTTTCAGTCTTATCCCTCTAACTCTCTTCCCATCATTCTAATGGGTCCTCTTATAGGGCATAGTGGGGAGGCCAAGTGTTTTGTCATTTTAGCTTCCTGCCTCCCCAGTCTCACCTTCTTTAGGTGTTTCTTCCTCATAATGCCACAATCATTATTCAAAAATTTACCACCACCACCCTTCTCAGTTGGAACTTCTTCATTATGAATGCCTAGGAATTCTAACTCAGTTCCATATATCTCCTCAAAGCTTAGGTCAACACTTTCCCCTAGAGATGTACAATTAACCAAAAGATCCCTAGTTGGTTCATCCAAACACATGAGTTCTTCTTCGAAGAGGTTTTCAAAGAGTATGTCAATCGGAGGTTCTTGAATTATATCCTCATGCGATACATTATTGGTTGGCTCATCGAAAGTGAAGATATTCAAATCAATTTTCCCTTTTTTAAAGGGTACTCTAACATTAGGATCTTCGACATCAAGATAATCGCATTCATTTTTAAATAATTCATTAAGAAACAGCGACTCATCTTCTAAATCTTCACTCTCTTCATCACAATTATTTTCAACAATGTTCACCTCAAATGTTTGATCTCTTATCTTACGAGGTTGTTTTTCTAGGTTGAAGACATTGACTTCTCTAGTCATGTCCCCAAAAGTTAACCTCATGGATCCATTCTTACAATTGATGATGGCATTGGCAGTAGCAAGGAATGGTCGCCCTACGATAACAGGAGTTTAAGCCCTATGATTGGAGTTAGACACAGGTTGCGTCTCAAGAACTATGAAATCAACAGGGTAAATAAACTCCCCAACCCGGATAAGGACATCATTAATCTCTCCTTTAGGAACTTTCACTGAACGGTCAGCCAGTTGGATAGTGACCGAGTTGGACTAAGATCGCCCAACCTGAGTTGTTGATAAACTGAGAATGGAAGCAAGTTGATACTTGCTCCCAAGTCAAGAAGTGCATGACTAATCTTGACTTGTCCTATTGTGTAGGCAATGGTTGGACTACCTGGATCCTTGTACTTGACAGGGATCGGACCCGATAGTAGCTCACTAATGTTAGTGGCTAAGAAGACCTTTTTTGGTACAGTAGTCTTTCTCTTCTTGGTGCACATGTCCTTAAGAAACTTAGCATAAGATGGGACTTGTTGGATGGCATCAAGAAGAGGCACATTTATCTTCACTTGATTAAAGATCTCACTTATCTTATCCATGTGTGGTTTTTTGCTTGTTTTTCAGCCTATTAGGAAATGATGCTATAGGCTGGTGCACATGACTGGTTGACTTATCTTTTTCAGATTCATCAAATTTAAGAGGGGTGAGATTAGATGAGGTGGATGCTGAAGTATGATTGTGCTGACTAGGATTAGGTGGTGTTGACACTTTGTTATCAACTTTCTTTCCCGACCTCAATATATGAACAGCATTACATTGATTTAGTGATTGATCCTCAACCAAATGAGCTTGTTGTGAATTCTGAGGATTCATAATTAGTTGACTGGGCAAGATACCCTTTTGCCTCTCATGTTGTGGGTTGGCTAACTGGCTCATTTGACCCTCTAGCCTCTGTATTGTTTGCATGAGGGAATCCTGGTTCTTCATGTACCTTTTCATGTTTCTCTCAAAATCAGTCATTCTCCTTTCAAGTTGAGGATTCTGAAAGGACGATATTGGATCTTGGTTGGGAAAATTTTGTTGATAATTTGCAAAATTATTGGGAGAATTGTGCGGGTGATTGAAAAAGTTGGGTTGATGATTGAAAAAATTATTGGAATGATGGAAGTGGTTTGCTTGATTTGACCGTGGGTGGTCATTATTTTGATTGCTCCATGAGAAATTGGGGTGATTTCTCCAGCCAGGATTGCACGTTGGAGCGTAAGGATCATTGTTCGGCCTTGAGAAGGCCGCATTCATCGGTTCAGGAAAATATTGGTGAGCTTGAAATACAGGACACTGCTCAAACACATGATTCATGGCCTGACAGTAAGTACAACCCGGAGTTGGAACTTGGTTCGAGCTGACTTGATTGACTAGACTTGGTTCCTTAGTTTCTAGAGCTTCCAGTCTTCTCGCTAGGTTAGCTAACTTAGCCTCGTTAGCTATGGATGATTCAATCGAATGGAGACCTCCTTTTGAAGAGATAGAGTTAGGATTTCTAGAGCTTTCACTAGTAGGTTCCCATTGGATGGTCTTTTCAGCTAGATTTTCATATAAATCCCATCCTTCATACTCATCCTTCTGCAAGAATCCCCCTTGGCACATGCTTTCTAAGAGGGTCTTGGTCGAGTAGTCTAAACCGTCATAAAGAATTTGGCATTGTCGTCATTTTTCTATTCCATGATGAGGACATTGGACAAGGAGGTCTTTGAAGCGTTCAAAGTACCTCCAAAACGGTTCACTAGGTTCTTATTTGAATTGCATGATGTTCTTCCTAACGAGAGCGGTCTTATGGATTGGATAGAATTTCTTCAAGAAGACCTTGATGAAACCATCCCAAGATGTGATAGAGCCGGCCGCTAAGCTATAAAGCCATTTCTTGGCTAGGTCCTTAAGAGCAAATGGGACAAATCTCAACCTAATAGCATCATCTGTAAGGTGTGGGATTTTCATCATTAAGCATACTTCCTCAAATTCTCTTATGAAGAAATAAGCATCTTCGGACTCTAGGCCATGGAACTTAGGGAGTGTATTGATGAACTGTGGTTTAAGCTCAAAGTTGTGTTCACCAATCGATGGAAGTTGGATACAGGATGGAAGTGATGTTCTAATGGGATAAAACCAATCCTGCAAAGATGTCGGTCGATCCATAACTGAATCTGGTCTTGTTTCGAACTTGGGTAGTGATGTGTTTCTAGTTAACCTAGATGAATTAGGGTCTCTTGACCACACTTGCATACAAAAACACAATCACAAACAAGTTCACCAATAGTCAAGAAAAGAAAACAACCAAGCCTAGTCTAAGGTAACCTTGACCTAGACAACTCCTAAGTGGTTGATTGTCCACTGGAGGTATAATGTAGACTTTGACCACAAGCTAATCAGCCAGGTCAGGGCAAGATTGGTGGGAGGTTATCCGTCAAAGACGTTCCTTAATTAAGTAACCACCAATCTTTGGGCTTTCGGCCCTTAATCCCTTTCCTAGATACTGATTCGGCAGGAGTCAAGTTCCAACACTTTTCCCCCTTAGGATAATCTCCTAATGAGTTCGAGATGTCCCTAGGGCCAACGTCTATCAGATTTTACTTAAGCTTAGGTTGTGCGTGCTTGGAGATGGTTTGTGGGCTAAGGAAGGGTAATGACTTCCCCACCTTATCTTGACTTGGATTTTGCCCTTAGAATTAATTTGTGCAAAGTGTGCAAGATATAGAAAAGTAGCATTCAAAAGCAAATATCACCCAAGAATGTTTCCTAAACTATATGTTATTGCATACATACCTTGTCTCCAGCTCTCTTCAACAGTAATTGTAAAGTAAACATAATTAGACAAATGCCTAGAATGCAAGTCTAAACGTTTTTTAAGCAATTATCAATCACTCAAATTACTGTTGGATTAAATCAGGGATGGTGGATAGCAGAAATAGCAAAAATATAACGTACACAAACTTACTTTTGCGAGCAATATGTCCTGCAAAAAAGAGTTTAGTAGTCCAATGAAAGTTTAAACTTTTGCAACGCACTTTCTTGAAATTCTGTTTCCTACTTTCGAGAGTAGGGGCACAGAATTTGCAAGTTTTCTCTTGCAAAGTTTGAATGCTAGATCCAAATCTTCAAGTCCCTGAAACAACACACAAAACTTGTTAAAAAACAAATACACCGTTCCCTCCCCGGCAACGACGCCAAAATTTGATTGCTAAAAGAAAGAACAATCAAAGAGTTTAAGAATTTACCGTGTAGCTTGTGGCTAATGGGTCGTGTCCACGAGGAGGAATGCGCTAGAAGCTTTTCGGTGAATCGTTTAAAAACAAAAAATTGTGTTCATTTTTTTTTATGGAAAAGAGGATGGAAAGAAAGAGATGATTAAAAGAGAAATTGCAACTTTAGAAAAGGTTTTGGAGAAGGTAATTTAGAAAGCTCAAAAATTGTTTTGTTGCTTTATAATAAGGAAGCAAATCTGGGCTCACTATCTCACTACTCAATTGTTCATTCTTCTATTAAAATATTAAGTGCCTCAAAGTGATCATAGGCAAAACTTAAAGTTAATTTTTAGAAAGTTTGAAGTAAAGCACATAAGATGGTTGGTAGAGTTTAGTCTTTTCTTCAAGAAATCGTTAGAATTTGAATATTAAATCATCAAGCGCGAAGAAGCAAGAATGAAGTAAAAACAATTCAAGAGATGTTCATGAAAGAAATGAGAGTTTAACAATCCAAACCCATCCTCATGTGCCTTCAAGAACACTTTCAAAAAGAAAGGCTTTTAAGGAAGGCATGCATATGATTCATTGGGTCTTTTTCTTTAAAACTAGAAAAGAAGAAGAACTATAGAGAGTTACAATAGCGAGCCCAGAAAACCGTTTAGTTACTCATGAAAAACAATGAAGAAATTAAATAAACAATGCAAGCCATACCGTAATACGAGTGGAAGGAAAAGCGTCTCGATTCTTGTATTGATGTCACCTCAATCTTCAAGTACAAGCACTCAATTCCTCTCTCTCACAAGTTTTGATACTGGACTACAAATTAAAAAATAAGATTACAACTTTTGTGCTAGCTAACAAAGAGCCTAAATCCTAAGAAAATAAACACAAATTCTAATCCTAGTTTTCGCTGCATTTTTCCTTGCTGAAACCAGTATTTATAGGCAAAAACCTAAAGGAGAGGATCCCGGGAAGATTGGGGGAGCAAACGCTCCCCCAACAACCTCCACTTGGCCACGAAAACGCGGCTTGGGCCGCGTTTCCGTGGCCCTGGTGTGGCCAGGTGGCCACACCCAAAGGGAGGGATCTCCTGGTTTGGTGTTTTGCCCGTATCTTTTTCTGGTTTTCTTGTTTTTGCTCCAAACGTTGACGAAACAGCCTTTGATTGTGTGACTTCAACCGCTTGATTCAGGGAGGATTCTTCTCAACCTCGTGATATGCCAAGATTTTGCCCTGATTCCTTCATTTGAATTTATTCTGAATTAATTCAGAATTTGGTGGGCTTTTGGGCTTGTTTCTCTTTTCTTTCTTTTAGCACTTGGGCCTACATCTAACAAAGAAAAAGAAGACTTATTAATAGGATTTATTAGCTAAAAAGTATGGTAAGGTGACAATGTAAATGTAATATATGTGACTAATCAAGCACGCTTGCACAGCGCAAGCTGATGTACCTCAGCCGACAGGTACTCGATTCGGAAAATCATACTTAAAACAGTATGAGAAAGCTACTGACGAGACACAACAGCAGACGACGTCAGTACAAATATCCACACCGGCTCCGCTCCCGACGATGGAAAAAGAGAAGCAGAAAGAAATCCGGTTTGACCATGTCCTGAAGAAGCCTTCAGGCCCAGGGCTTAACATGCCCTTTCGTTTTGACATATTGGCCCAGCTGGCTAATATCCCAGCTCGTATCACCATAACGAGCTCCTTCGTCTCTCGAAAGAGACAAGAGAAGCACTTAGGGATGCACTGGCTAATTCAGAATCATTCCTGACATATATGCCAGAAATCCCTAAGGGTGACACTCGGCCCTCTTGCCCTGAATGCCATCATGTGCAACCAAAGATACCTGCTATTACTTTCACAGCAGAGGATATGCTTCTCAAGGATAATAAGCACGATCAACCTTTATATTACACCGGATACATCAGTTCAACATGCATTGAAAGAGTACAGGTTGATCCAGGTCCGCGCTTAGCATCATACCCAAGAGGCTCCTCTACTTCCTTAGCATACCACTATATCAGTTGTCTGCAACCACTACAATAATATACGGTTTTAATGCAGGGTGTAGTCATCCACTTGAAAAAATTCGACTCCGTTGCCGAATCGGGAGCCTGAAATCAGAGGTGATGTGCTATGTCATTGACGCTGACACGTCATACAACTTGTTACTAGGGAGACCTTGGATCCACGCTAATTGGATTGTCCCCTCCACTCTGCACCAGTGCTTCAAATATGTTAAAGATAATGCAACAATATGAACTATCTTCGCTTAGAAGCAACCATTCAAAGGGGTGAAAAACTACTTTACTGATGCTCTTCTATATCAGGAAGTCAGTGAAACAGCACAGGCGTCATTGCCTAACAACGATGATAGTGGCAATGAAGCAGATTCAGAGTCTGAAGGTGACACACCAGCTACTTTGGTCGGCAAACCAATTTTAGCATATTTAACTCCTCAATGTAATGCTCTTTCTGAAGAAGAGGACGAATGGGTAATTAATCACAATATTTCCTTTGGTTATCCTGTGAGTGTCGAATTGCTTGAATCCGTTACGGATAGCTCTCTACACATGCCATTGCATAAACCAAGTACATCAAGTGCATCTGTGGAACACATAGAAGGATCCGTTTTAGTGATTCCTCCGTCTAGAAAGGGTCAATCACCAATAATATTCGGTAGAGCCCAACTGCAAAGGCCTATAGCCATGGATTCGAGTTTAGACTCAGACACCTCGCAAATTTTCCATTATGCACGATCAGCACAGCATATGATGAGGAAAATGGGATACAGCCTGCAGCGTGGGAATGGCCTGAATTTCGAAAAAGAAGGACATGGTTTTCTGTGTAATTTTGTGCTAAAAGGGAAACCGACAAATTACTATGATAACACACGCAGGGGGTTAGGATACGTTACACCTACACCGCCAACGATGGTTCGACCCAAAGATAACAAACCAATCCCATCACGTTCTGCCTCTTCCTCCGAATGGGACTCAGATGTCAGTGTGGGAATGTTGTTCAAAGAACTTACCGTTAATATGACTTTAGGCAGCCAATTGGAGCCAACAGAAGCTACTGATCAGGAACCATGGGCTCAGCAATTAGATTTTCAGTGGAAAAAGCGATTCAAACAACGCGAACCACCTACTGAAGACAAAGTGATCCAGGTTAACTTAGGTAGTCAAGATCATCCTAAACCCATCTTTGTAAGTGAAAGCTTATCACTTGCGGAAAGAGAAGAATTGATAGTACTCGTAAGAGAATATATCGATGTCTTCACATGGAACTACGAGGATATGCCCGGACTTGATCTACAAGTAGCCATGCATCGTCTGAACATCAAGCCTGACGCCAAGCCAGTCAAGCAACAATAACGCCGATTTCGTCCAAACATTATGGAAGCTATTGAAGCCGAAGTCCTTAAACTTATTACATGTGGCTTTATACGGGAGGAACAACATCCAGATTGGGTTTCTAACATCGTCCCCGTTCTCAAGAAGAATGAAAAAATTCAGATCTGTATTGACTACCGCGATCTTAATACGGCCTATCTTAAAGACGAATTCCCATTGTCCATCACCGATGTCATGATTGACAATACCTACGGATTTGAAAGAATGTCTTTCATGGACGGCTTTTCAGGGTACAATCAAATTAAGATGTTTCCGGAGGATAAAAAGTATACTTCATTCCGGACACCGTTGGGGTATACTGTTATACCGTGATGCCCTTCGGGTTAAAGAATGCGGGAGCGACTTATCAGCGGGCAATGAGTATGATTTTCCATGATCATCTCCAAAAAACGGTAGAATGTTATGTCGACGACATTGCTGTCAAAAGCCACGATAAGAATGACCATCTTCGTGACTTGAGAATGATGTTCGACATAATGCGGGCTCATCAACTGAAGATGAATCCGACAAAATCCTTCTTGGGGGTTTCGAGTGGCAAGTTCCTTGGATTTATTGTTACATCAAAAGGAATTCATCTTGACCCAGACAAAGTCAAAGCCATTCAGAGCATGCATCCACCTAAGAATCTCAAAGAACTTAAAGGCCTGCAAGGTAGACTGGCTTATATCAGAAGATTCATCGCAAATCTCTCAGGCAGCTGTCAACCGTTCACCTAACTCATGAAAAAGGGTGTTTCTTTTGTATGGGATCAAGCCTGTCAAGAAGCTTACGAAGATATCAAAAGATATCTCATAAAATCTCCAATCTTAATAGCTCCCACATCAGGAAAACCATTCCTGCTTTATGTGAAAGCTATGCACCATTCTCTTGGTGCTCTGCTTGCTCAAAAAGACGATAATGGCCACGAACAAGCTATTTATTATCTGAGCAGGACTCTAATAGGGGCGGAATCTCGCTATAATCCTATTGAGAAGGAATGCATAGCTCTTGTCTTTGTTATTCAGAAGACACGACATTATTTGGTCGGCCAAACCATACATGTCATTTCCAGAGTGAATCCTTTGCGTCTCCTCATGACGAAACCAATATCACTGAATTCTAGATTAGCTAAATGGGCCCTCCTTTTGTCTCAGTACTACATGCTCTTTGTCCCTCAGAAGGCGGTTAAAGGTCAGGCACTTGCAGAGTTCTTGGCTGCTCATCCGATTCCGGAAAGCTCAAAACTTCATGAAGACATTCTAGATGAGGTCTTCGATCTAATATAACTTCAGAGGATAAAGTTTGGCAGATGTTCTCTGATAGAGCATCACGAATAGGCCCTAAAGACAAGATTATTGCCGGTGTGGGGGTTGTGTTTATCTCACCACAGAGCCATGTTCTTCCTAGGGCATTTTCTCTGACGGAATCATGCTCCAACAATGAGGCAGAATACAATGCTCTACTCATTGGTTTTCAGCTCGCTCATGAAATGGGAGTACGCTACCTTGAAGCTTATGACGATTCAAAACTGATTGTCGGTCAGGTTAAAGGCGAATATGAGGTCCGTCATGAAGATTTGGTACCTTATTATCACTCAGTCATCAAAATGGCTAATTTATTTGATGGCTTTTACATGGTCATGTGTCTCGATCCCAGAATACTAGGGCCGATGCTCTGGCTGCATTAGCAACAACACTAGCCTTATGAGACGACACCAAGTATCACCTTACAGTGGCAACTCGACACCTTGTTTGCTCTAAACATATATTGAGAACCAAAGAGGCATATAACATCTCGACGGATTTTGAACCGAGAGATTGGCGATTTTTCCTCATCGACTATGCTTTGCATGGTTTGCTGCGGGACGACCCTAAAGAAGCGGCATCTATCAGACGAAGGTCTCTCCATTTTTACTATGATCCAACATTGAAGATACTATACCGTCGTTCATATGACGGTATCCTCATCCATTACCTTTCTAATTTAGAGGCACAGGAAGTACTCAAAGAAGCGCACGACGGCATATGCGCAGCTCATCAGTCAGGTCCAAAACTCAAGGACCGATTGCATAGGCATAGGTATTATTGGCCAACCATGATAGCCGATGCCATCCAATATGCAGGAAGGTGTAAGGCCTGCCAAATCCATGCGGACTTCATACATCAGCCTCCAGAGTTGCTCCATCTAACTGTTGCTTCATGGCAATTTAAAGCGTGGGAAATCGATGTCGTAAGGCCGATCAGCCCCTCCTCAATGAAAGGTCACCGATTTATCTTAGCAATAACCGATTACTTTTCAAAGTGGGCAGAAGCTATACCACTGATGGAAGTTAAAACTTCTAACGTGGTTAATTTCATCAAACACTATGTCATCCATCGATTTAGTGTCCCTAGGCGGATCATCCATGGTAAGTCCCCAATTTGCAAGCCAAGTATTCTATCGGTTCTGTGATAGATACCGGATTCAGAATGTAGCATCAATTGCTTATAACCCTGCCGCTAATGGCTTGGTGGAGGCATTTAACAAGATAATCATTAAGCTACTCAAAAAATTCGTTTCATCAAATAAGCGAGATTGGAATGAGAAGCTTAGTGAATGTCTTTGAGCCTACCGAATCACAGTTCAGACCTCGACATGTAATACACCTTTTTCCCTGGTATACGGGTGCGAAGCAGTCATACCGTTAGAAATTTAAATGCCGTCATTACGAGTCTCTTTGATGACTAAGTTGACAACGGAGGACAACGATCGGTTGCGACTCTAAGAGCTCGAAGCCCTAGATGAGAAGCAGTTACAAGCTCAGCAACACATTGAGTTGTATCAAGCCCGAATCTCAAAAGCCTTCAATAAGAAGGTTAAGCAAGGAGTCTTCCAGAAAGGAGATTTGCTTTTAGCCGTCAGACGACCGATGATCATGACGCACAAAACCAAAGGCAAATTTCAGCCCAAATGGGAAGGACCGTTTGTGATAGAAACAGTCTATTCAAACGGGGCATATCGCCTTATGACTTCAAAAGGTGACTTACTCATGATGCCGATCAATGGCAGGTTCTTAAAGAAGTATTATCCTTGATAGGATCCTTCTCATGATCAAGGTAACATGGCACTCCTGATCAAGACCTTCAGATCATAGATATGCAGAAGGAGCGCTCCTCTCTTTCTCTAAGCGAGATCATACAACCATAAACTAGTGTCGAGCTGATCGAACACTGGCTGTCTCAAAGAAGAATCAAGGTTATGATTACAGTAACAAAATAATCCAATGCCCTAGTGGTTAAGGATAGAGGAAAATGTTGGCCTTTAAGCCCAACATAAGTCCTTGATAACTCATCATGCTGAGGGGAATAGCATGGCTAGCCCGACTCAAACGGTAGTTGATAAAGGCATATCAAATCTGTTGACAGGTGAGAATTTGCTAAAAATCTTAAGGGATCTGTTCCCATTTGATTCCGCAATTAAGGATAGAGGAAAATGTTGGCCTTTAAGCCCAACATAAGTCCTCGACAACTCATCATGCTGAGGGGAATAGTAGGGCTAGCCCGACTCAAATGGTAGTTGGTAAAGGCATATCAAATCCGTTGACAGCTAAGGATTTGCTAAAAATCTTAAGGGACCTGTTCCCATTTGATTCCCTCTCCAAAATCACTTACCAATTCCCATCCATGGAATGGTAAGACCACATATAAAGGTATTCATATCCCTTGCGAAATGACGAGCCTAACCTATCATGTTAACATTAAACCTCTGATAGCAAGACTTTAATCTACTCCCCTATGGATAAAATGAACTTCCCCAGTGAATAAACCCCGCTGGTCGTTCTCTTCAACAGAATGACAGATCCACTAAAATTACTGTTATGTTCAAGAACCTCTAATAGTAAATGAATCCTTGTCAAGTTAACATCACACCTCTGGCAAGTTGCTTTACAAATCCCCATGGAGTTCTCTGACATATGATCTTTTATTGGATTCATTTCCTAACTCCCCAGTGAGTTTCTGATAGACTCCCCTCAAAGTCTATCAGTCCTCAGTAGACTTTTCTGGTTATCACGTTAACAATATACCTCTGACAATTTCTTTCAAATAACATCCGAAGGAGATATCAAAATCCACATGGAGTTCATAATCAAATCCTATTTCCCCGATGGGATTATTTCTTGCTTACTATTATGTCCAGTTCGTCACCTCTGAACAGTAAACATCCTGAGCTTAGTGGCTTCTCAATCAGTTATGTCCATGTTACCTCTAAACTGACAGATAACCAAGTCTCATCTTTTAGTCCAGTAGGGACTATTTCTTTTCATGTCCAGTTCGTCACCTCTGAATGATAAAATTTCGAGCTTGGTGGCTTCTCAATCAGTTATGTCCATGTTACCTCTGAATCGACAGATAATCAAGTCTCATCTTTCAGTCCAGTAGGGACTATTTCCGTGTCATCATGTCCAGTTCGTCACCTCTGAATAACAAAATTTCGAGCTTGGTGGCTTCTCAATTGGTTATATCCATGTTACCTCTGAACTAATAGATAACCAAGTCTCTGTAAGTACACCTAGAGGGGGGTGAATAGGTGTACGGCTAATCTATGAACAATAATGCGGAATTTAAAACTAAAATTGCAACACACTTAATATAACCAACGAGTGTAGCCGAATTCCCGGTGAAGCGCTCTAAACTAACTCCGCTTGATTCCTCTGAATAAGAGTTGAGGTGCTATATGAAGCTCTCGTGGTTAAACATAAGTGAGGCACACACAAACAAGCCAAGCATATAATATATGAATAAGCAATATGAAATGATGCAAGGCACAAATAATAGAGAGAGTGTTAGAGAAAGTGGATCAATCGCAAACACACGGATGTGTTTCGAGGTTCGAGCATACAGCTCTACGTCCCCACCTTCACACAGAAGGATTTTCACTAATTTGTCCACACAGGACTCCCACACAGGGAATCTCCACTGAGGATTTGGGGCAATACAACCGGGAGTACACAACTCCTCTCTCAATTACAAACATAACCTCTACACTTAGAGGTTAGGCACAAAGCCACTCAAACACAATCACCTCACACTTGAGGGATGGGCACAAAGCTAAACAACCAATCAACCTCTCACTAGAGGGATAGGGCACAAAGCCACCACTCCAAAAATCAACCTCTACACAAGAGGGATAACACAAAGTAGGAGGGTTTACAACTTAGTGATCAAAAGACCACAAACCAATTCTTTTTCCACAAAAACAAAGATCCTATAGATAGGATAGAATAATAGCTCAAGTGTGGAAAACAAATATTTTGGAAATCAAAAACTCAAAGAAAAACTCTAAGGAAAAACTCTAGATAGAATTGAAAATGAAGATCAAACCAATTCCCAAAAAATTTTCTTTTCAATGATTTTCCAACCCTTTTAAAAACAAAATAAAGATCAAATCTTTAAAGCTAAAAACTCTTTTAAAAACTTGCTTTTAAACAATTGAGAATGGGAGAAATTTTGCTCTTGAAAGCTTGTTGAAAACTGGCCAAAGATTGGGATATAAATAGGCCCAATTAAAATCTGCCCGTTGGCTGGCAGAAAGGTCAGTTTTGACCTTCCGGTCGACCGGTCGGTCGACCGGTCAACGGTCAAAAAATTTACCGTTGAGCCCAGAACCAGAAAGCAACGGCTCTCTGGCCAGTCGACCGCCCGGTCGACCGGGCCAACCCGAGAGTGGGTTGACTTCAGTCGGTCGACCGCTCGGTCGACCGGCCTAATAGGCTGGCTGCGTACACGTCCTTGTGCACATCGGTCAACCGGTCCGGTCGACCGACCACTGGTCCGGTCGACCGTCCCAGTCGACCGCCAGGGCCTGGCAGACAGATTTTAAAACTTGAAAACTGGGTTTTTAATTATCAAATAAATCCCATAAAATCTCTAAAAATTCACAAAAATAGTTTCAGTATTATACTTTGATATACAAACATGTTTGAGTAAAATCAAACCATGTTACAAACAATTTGAACCATTTTTGTGACTTAGAAATTTTGCCGAAAACTAAATTACGTATTTTCCAAAACTAGTATTTTTAAATTGAAACATCGTTTTGTCCAAAACACATGCAAATACAAAAACATGATATTGAAACAACTTTGAGGCATATAGTATATGGATATAATCCAATATACATGAAAGATATATATATATATATATCAATGTTTTTGACTTAAAATCCAAAATAAGTTTTGTTAAAATACCAAAACTCCAAACTCATGAAATAGACTATCAAACTAAGTTTGTTTAACTAGTTGAAGTATAGATGTATATTATACAAATCTAATATACATTAAACCATGTAAACTTGTTTTGATTCTATCTATTCATGAAAACCAAGATTGATTAAACCGAAAACCGAAAACCAATAAACATGAAACTTAAACAAGTGTGTGCGTTGTGAACTTGAGCATATCACACTATCTAATCTTTAACAATGGATCTAAAAACATAAACTAAACAATGTACCGAAGTCTTCTTGTAGAGCGCCGTCTCCAAGTCGACTCGATCTAAACGTGATCCATCGAGCTTGACTCCAAATGAGTGCTAGATATGAACTTGACGCTCGTGCTCTTGAATCACCATGTGAAAGCTCCAAAACACCTTTGTTGAAGCTAATCACCTACTAATTTCTTGGTTAAATATCTGAAACTAAATATCACAAAATTATTAGTAAAGTATAACTACATGAGTTATTCATCATCAAAACTAGAGTGGAAGGCCTCTGGGCCAACAATCTCTCCCTTTTTGATGATAACAAAACTCATGGAGTTATATATGCATGGATTAAAGTTCAGCTTCAAAGAAGCTCCCCCTTAACTCATGCATAGCAATAAACAAAAAGATATGCAATGAATATTAATCATGAATATTCATAGACATGCATAAAATAATGAATATGCTCTTGAAACTAAATAAATTGTTTCTTCTTCTCATAAACATGTTCTTAAATACCAATTGAAAATATAAACTTAGAATAAACATGTTCTTTAAGTAATGCTTTTGATACCAATATCAACAAAATATAAAACAAACTCTCTTGATACCAATATAAAAACATGCATATAAAAAACATGCATATAAACTCAAATACTTCTCCCTCTTTTTGTCAATCATCAACAAAAGGGTCAAAGAAAAACAATAAAAAATGTTCTTCCCCTTTTTGTCCGAAACAAAAATACTTCAAGGGGTGAAACCAAAACAAACCATTAAGATACCAATTAAAAAATATATCAATTTAGTGCATCATGATACCAATGGAAAATAAACAAATAGGTAAACCAACAACAAATTGAGGAATACCAATTGAAAGTAAATAAGGCATTGAAAACAAATTTTGAAGAAACCAATTTAAAGTACCAATTGAAAGTACATAAAACATTTTTGAGGAAACCAAACAAAATCTTGATATCAATTTAAAGAGGTAAACATATAGATAATCTTGATACCAATTGTAAAAATAATTAGTACCAATAGAAAATATTTTACACTTTTTGATAGCAATTTGAAAAGCATAAACTAATTGAAGATATTTTTCATTAGAAGCATATGATACCAAATTAAAATCAATATTAACTTTTCAACATAAAGTGTGAGAGTAGAAATCAAAAGTAAACAAAATCAATTGAAAGATGAAATATGAATTTTCTCCCCCTTTATGAAATACTAAATAAAATGATGCATAAGCTTGTATAAAATGCCAATTGAAAAATAATCAATTGAAATATGATAGTCATTTAAGGAATCAAGCTTAGCATAACTAAAATTTGTGCTCAAAGATATAGAGATATAGTAAGCACAAATAAAGCAAATATATGTATGAAAAATTTGAATACCAATCGAAATTGAAACTATTTGAAGAGTAAGCATACATATATAAAAACATATATATGAGTATACAAAAAGAATGTCAATATTGATACCAATTGAAAAGATCTAATGATACCAATTGAAACTATAATTAGAATCAAGTGTATAACTCATACTTCCTATCACTCATTTCATGCACATGTTTAAAATGAATTTTCAATAATGAGCATACAAGGCATGGTCGCCCAACCAACCGCCCTTTGATGGGTAGGGATTTTCAAAAATAAGTTTGAAAATATAGTGTGTTTGAAAAACTCTACCATAATGAAGAATACGAACTAGTTATATGAAAAATTTGTAAACTAGTACGAAATCCTTCAAGTAAGGAATAAAACACAAATATATTTCATGAAAAACATGTAGATCACATGATCACCAAACACTCAAAATCTATATAGCACAAATTGTACTCATAAAAACAAACTCATGAGAAAACACTAAATAAAGTGAGTGTATAAGAGTTATGTGAAACACATTATCATGAAACTATGCAATCAAGCTCAATAAGAAATTCCTTAAAACATGAAAGTCATCAAAACTAGAATTCTTCAAAGGTATATGTATGTCATGTATAAACTAAAGTATACATACATATTCAAATATAAACGAGTCCACAAAAGTATATGCATGAAGGCAAGTGGCTCAAGGATGTATATGTATAACTAATAATTTAGACAAAATAGACATATACATGAAGTTAAATATAAACATGAAAAACATGGATAAAATAGGAATACAAGTCAAAATGTTTGAATCATCAAAACTAGACTATACTAGTACATCTAATGGGTACAAATAAGTATTCAAGCACAAATATATAATGGTCTATTTGTAGCTCACTCGTTGTACAAGTATATATCCTAGTTTTAATGAAAACTAACATCTAAACATATAGTCAAAAACATGAAGCATAGAAATCAAAACAAAAACTCATATGATCATTATGTAAATGCATATGCATTAGATCTATGATATACACGATAGCTAAAACATGGAGAGAACACAAAATATGGGTCCATATTAAACATGGGTGATCTCAAATACTATACATGTATGTCATAAGCCTAATTATCATGGCATTTAACATAATAATCAATAAACATCAAAACATGCTAAAAATGAATAATATGAAAGCATGTAAACATAATGAGGAGTAAGATATCGTTACCAAAACCATGAGGGCAACTCTCCATGTCTCCAAAATAAGGTGGTCCTCCCACCAAACTCCCCTTGAAAGTGATGCATCCAAATTTGTCCTCTTTAAGCTTGGAACGCATCCACCTCAAGGTACCATCGCTCTTAAGTCATGCAAGATCCCACACCTACATCAAATACAATAGGGGTGGTCTTTGGTAGCCACACTCTTTTGGGTCCATGGGGGTTAGCTCCTTTCCTAACCCAAACAAATTTAGTTGCTAAATTTGAATCATGTATCTTATCATAGCAAAATTTAGCAAGGTGACCCTTACGTCCACAATGTGTACATGTGTACACATGAGCATACATCGTGCTATGGGAGTGAACGTGGGAAGCATTTGTATGTCGTGGTTTGTGTGCATGCATAATAGGAACTTATTTCTTTCGAAACATAGATTCCAACCGTGTATGGTTCATGGCACAATGGCTCAAAGTGGAGCCCAAACAATCCACACTCTTCTTAAGCATACAAATATCATTTTCAATCATGGAAGAAGAGGTGCATGCAATAGGTGAGCTAGAATGTGAAGCTACACTAGCATGACAAACATGTGTTCAAAGAAACATTTTTCTTTAAATAATCTTCCAATTCTTGTGAAATCAAATCAATTTTATTTTTCAAAGAAACATTTTCTTTTACAACAAAATCAACTTTTGAAGATAAAGCCTCATTTTTCTTTAAAACATTTTCACAATCATTTTTGGTTTTCAAAATTTTGTTTTCATTAAGGGCAAGATCAAGTTGGGATTTAAGTGAGTCACATTCACTTGAAATCTCATCCCTTTCTTGCAAAGTAATCTCAAGTTTAGAAGATAAATTTTTATTTTCTTCTTTTAAAACAAAGCTATCCTTTTTCAAAAGTTTGTATTTTGAAATCAAATTTTCACAATTTTTAGCAAGTTCATCATTTAAGGCTTGAGCATCCATACACTCATTGCAATGAGAACTAGTACTAACATCTAGTTGAGTGTCCGAGTGTACCTCAAGGGAGTCATTCCCTTGGACCATGAAGCAACGTTCGTCGAACTCGTCTCGACTAGATCTCCTCTTCTATTGATAAGCATTGGTAGCTTGGGAGAAGTCAAAATGTTCCACACTGCAAAAGCGGAATCATAGTGAGAAAACACATGTAAATATTTTTTATCAAGGGATGCTCTAAGTGCCTTTAGGGCTAGTGCATTGGCCTCTATATGCTTGCTATCACTAAGGTAGGATTCCTTGATAATGACAAGGTAAACTTTATAACCTAGGGCTTTTAAATGACAACTCATCGTAACCTTCCATATATCAAGTCTAGAGATATCAAACATGGGAGGGCTATCCATGAGTGCAAATTATATCTGTGCAAATGCAAATGCAAATGTAGATTAGCAAAACCAAGATCACACTCCTAGGTGGTTAAACCTAATATCAGGAGCGTAGGCTCTGATACCAATTGTAAGTACACCTAGAGGGGGTGAATAGGTGTACGGCTAATCTATGAACAATAATGTGGAATTTAAAAACTAAAATTGCAACACACTTAATGTAACCAACGAGTGTAGCCGAATTCTCGGTGAAGGGCTCTGGACTAACTCCTCTTGATTCCTCTGAATAAGAGTTGAGGTGCTATATGAAGCTCTCGTGGTTAAACACAAGTGAGGCACACACAAACAAGCCAAGCATATAATATATGAATGAGCAATATGAAATGATGCAAGGCACAAAGTAATAGAAAGAGTTAGAGAAAGTGGATCAATCGCAAACACACGGATATGTTTCGAGGTTCGAGCATACAGCTCTACGTCCCCGCCTTCACACAGAAGGATTTTCACTAACTTGTCCACACAGGACTCCCACACGGGGAACCTCCACTGAGGATTTGGGGCAATACAACCGGTAGTACACAACTCCTCTCTCAATTACAATCACAACCTCTACACTTAGAGACTAGGCACAAAGCCACTCAAACACAATCACCTCACACTTGAGGGATGGGCACAAAGCCACTACACCAAAAATCAACCTCTCATTAGAAGGATAGGGCACAAAGCCACTACTCCAAAAATTAACCTCTACACAAGAGGGATAATATAAAGTAGGAAGGTTTACAACTTAGTGATCAAAAGACCACAAACTAATTATTTTCCCAGAAAAACAAAGATCCTATAAATAGGATAGAATGATAGCTCAAGTGTGGAAAACAAAGAGTTTGGAAACAAAAACTCAAAGAAAAACTCTAGGGAAAAACTCTAGATAGAATTGAAAATGAAGATCAAACCAATTCCCAAAGAATTTTCTTTTCAATGATTTTCCTACCCTTTAAAAAAAATAAAGATCAAATCTTTAAAGCCAAAAACTCTTTTAAAAACTTGCTTCTAAACACTTGAGAATGGGAGAAATTTTGCTCTTGAAAACTTGTTGAAAACTGCCAAAGATTGGGGTATAAATAGGCCCAATCATAATCTGCCCGTTGGCTGGCAGAAAGGTCAGTTTTAACCTTCTGGTCGACCGGCCGGTCGACCAGCCAACGGTCAAAAAATTGACCGTTGAGCCTGCCAGTCGACCGCGCCCAGAACCAGAGAGCAACGGCTCTCTGGCTGGTTGACCGCCCGGTCGACCGGGCCAACCCGAGAGTGGGTTGACTTCAGTCGGTCGACCGGGCCAACCCGAGAGTGGGTTGACTTCAGTCGGTCGACCGCTCGGTCGACCGGCCTAATAGGCTGACTGCGTGCACGTCCTTATGCATGTCGGTCGACCGGTCTGGTTGATCGACCACTGGTCCGGTCGACCGTCCCGGTCGACCGCCAGGGCCTGCCAGGCAGATTTCAGAACTTGAAAACTGGGTTTTTAATCATCAAATAAATCCCATAAAATCTCTAAAAATCTACAAAAATAGTTTCAGTATAATACTTTGATATACCAACATGTTTGAGTAAAATTAAACCATGTTACAAACAATTTGAACCATTTTTTTGACTTAGAAATTTTGCTGAAAACCAAATTCCGTATTTTCCAAAACTAGGATTTTTGAATTGAAACATCGTTTTGTCCAAAACACTTGCAAATATAAAAACATGATATTGAAACAACTTTGAGGCATATAGTATATGGATATAATCCAATATACATGAAAGATATATATATCAATATTTTTGACTTAAAATCCAAAAATAAGTTTTGTTAAAATACCAAAACTCCAAACTCATGAAATAGACTATCAAACTAAGTTTGTTTAACTAGTTGAAGCATAGATGTATATAGAACAAATCTAAAATACATTAAACCATGTAAACTTGTTTTGATTCTATCTATTCATGAAAACCAAGATTGGTTAAACCAAAAATCGAAAACCAATAAACATGAAACTTAAACAAGTGTGTGTGTTGTGAACTTGAGCATATCACACTATCTAATCTTTAACAATGGATCTAAAATATAAACTAAGCAATATACCGAAGTCTTCTTATAGAGCGCCGTCTCCAAGTCGACTCGATCCAAACGTGATCCACCGAGCTTGACTCAAAACGAGTGCTAGATATGAACTTGACGCTCAGGCTCTTGAATCACCATGTGAAAGCTCCAAAACACCTTTGTTGAAGCTAATCACCTACTAATATCTTGGTTAAATATCTGAAACTAAATATCACAAGATTATTAGTAAACTATAACTACATGAGTTAATCATCATCAAAACTAAAGTAGAAGGCCTCTGGGCCAACAGTCTCATCTTTCAGTCTAGTAGGAACTATTTCTTTGTCATCATGTCCAGTTCGTCATCTCTGAATGACAAAATTTTAAGCTTGGTGGCTTCTCAATCGGTTATGTCCATGTTACCTCTGAACTGACAGATAATCAAGTCTCATCTTTCAGCCTAGTTGTAAGATCCCCAGTTAGAAATACTGTATTTTAATTTTCCTAAAGTATTTATTTTGATTTACTGATTATTTTTATTTACTCAACTTAATTTATTATTTTCCTGTGATTATTATTATTAAATATGCAAATTATTTTTGAGATAATAAATGACAATTTGGCTTTATATATTTATTGCCATTATTTCCTATAAACATTTTTAGTTACTTGTACTATTATTTTTATATTTACCATTATTATTAATTGTTACATATTTATTATTCCCATTATCTCATTAAGGTTATTATTCATTATTATTATTAGTGGTAGTGATTATTATTGTTATTTTGTATTTATATTTTTAGTAGATGCATTATCTCCTTTCCTTGTATCCTTGATCCTACCCATACCCGCTTGGATTTCATAACCCATTACCCGTTTCTATTTTCTAAATCCAAACCCATTTGGATCAAACCCACCACCCGTTACTCTATTGGATTTAACCCATTCCTAATCCAACCCGAAACCCATTAATTAACCCATTCTATTTAATCCCAACCCTTAAAACCAAAACCTAAATCTAACTAATCCCATCTCCTCCAGCCGCCGCACCCCCCTATAGATCCAGCGCCTTCTCTAGGGGTTGGCCGAGCACCCCATCAACAGCAACCCCCGGAGTTCCCCCGCCTCTCTCCCGATCTCTGGCCGCAACACACAGATCCAGCGGATCCAGGCCATGAGCGGCAGCCCATGGTCACCTCCTTGGCCGAGATCCATCCCCGTGCTTCCTCTGTTGACGCGAGCACCAGACCCGGATCCCCTCCCCTGCTGCCCATCTCCTCGCGCGCCTCTTCCCTGGCCGCAACCCGCAACCCGCAGCGCCAGGATCTCCCACCCTCGACGGCCGCCAGCAGCAGCGAACCAGCAGCCGCCTCCTCCGCGCACAGCCAGGCCGGCAGCCCACTCGAGCCCTGCAGATCCATCCATGGCGCGCCCCCTTGAGCAACACCCCCTTGTGGCCGATCCAGGCCATGGCAGACCCCCGTGAGCAACAGGCCGAGACCCCCAGGCCATCCGTCGCGGCCTCCGTAACTTCCGCTGGCGTGCCAGAGCAAGCCTGATGTCGAGCTTCTCCACTATGAGTATTTCCCCCTCCCATTTCTTCTCTTTACATACATTAAATGTGTGTGTGTGGGTATAATTTGTGAAGGAGTGTGCTGTTAATTAATGGGTAGGTGCTTATTAGTGTATATGTGTGTTGGATATAAATTGTATGCATGGGTTTATGTATGCTGTGAGTAATTGTGTGTGTGTAGAGTTGAGTTTCAGTATGTATGCAGGTGGGTGTTTGGTGAATGCCTATAAATAATAATGTGTAAGTGTGTGTTTATGTGTGAGTTTGTGTGTGTATGTATAGGCAGGTTTATGTATAAGTATTGTATGTGTATATTTGTACGTGTGTGGGTATACGCGTATGTGTCTGTATGCACGTGTGGGTATTTAGCATGTATTTATATTTATTTGTATGTGTTGGCTGCGTGCTACAGCATTTCAGATTTGTTCGGCGATCTCCGACGGGACCTTGATGCGCACAAGCGAGCGAGCAGGCCGTTCTCCTGATCCACGCCAGCCCGTCGTCAGAGACTGACACGGTGACTTTCCCCAGTGCCTTGGCCACCCTCCTGTGCAGTCCGATGGCGAGGAACGACACCACAGCGACCGCGGCAGCGACTCGCCCGGCGACGCGCACAGCAGATCCAGAACCAGACCAGCAGCGCAGGCAGCGGGCGAGCGGCGATTCCAGGCCCTTCCGGCGAGCGCGAGACCTCCAGATTGCAGCCAGGTCTTCCCCAGGACCCTGGCTACCGTCCTATGCAGTCCGACAGCGAAGAGCGGCGCCACAGCGACCGTAACGGCAACTCGCCCGGTAACGACCAGATTCCCCAATGTGAGTGTCTCTTCCTCCTTCTCTCTTCTATTAAGTGATTGCAGCTATTATTTTATATGTGATGTAATTGTTGAGTAGAATACTTAGATTACATGTTTATGTGTGGAGATCATCGAGCGTGGGGGTGAACGGTCATCTCCTGTTATTTTACATGTTGGGTGTATAGAGATATGATATGCATGATTATTGATACATGTTAGAACCCTCATGTTTGTCCTATGTATATCTAGAGTATTGTTGTAGACATATCAGGATGTAGCATGAGGGTATTTGAGATGGATATTGGTGGTAATGACTTGATCTAATAGAACTTAGATGCATGTATATGTTGTGATACCGAATATTGGGATATCATGTTTAATCTTAATAAAAGTGTGAACACTTGAGGATTTGGGAATCAGATTAAATTGTTAGAGTGAGAGAGCTGCGCTTGATTATAGTTATATGTTGGTACGCCAATTATTATATCAGATTTCTTATTGTGTATTGATACTAGATGATTATGGAACTATTGTAATCATTTCTTGATTGTATTGACTTTGGATTGACCTGGGACTTGTGCTATTCATATTGAATGGTGATCAGAGATTAGACAATAATATTATAAGTTGAGTATATGAGGACTATCAGATGATATGTTATTAATGCTAAGTATCAGAAGTAACTATTCTATGTTGCAGCTATTTGAGGACATGTAAGTTATGATTCTACTTTACTTAAAGATTAGAGTTCTTGATGATTAGATGGTACATGGACTATTTCAGAGTTGGACTGTGATTTGGACTGGACTTGAGGTATAGAGGACAGTTGACATATTTTATGTAGAGGACCTCTTGACTTGATATTCTCTCATTGATAATAACTTAGTTGATAATTCATTCAGATATTGAGGTTGACTTGTTACGATGTTCTTTGAGGATGTCTCCTATTCAGATATGATTGGAGTATGCGTTTGACTTGTTGATCTCGAGGACATACCGTATACTTCATGATTGGTTATTGATTATTTCAGTTAGCAGAGATGACTTATTATGATGGTGATCTACATCTTAGAGTTTGAAAATAGTTATTATTTGATCTCAGTTGTTGAGGGTATAGGATTAGAACATATTGGTGTTGAGGAGAGGACTAATTACAGATTCATTGATATGGTAGTTTACCGTTTTGGCTTACACTGATACGGACTGATACTTAACGATTTACGAGGATGGTATTGGGAATATAAGTTGATGGAATAGTTAATGATATCTCTTTAGTATGGATGGATGAGATTATGATCAGTTTTAGTTGAGGCTGTTTATTGAACAGTAGCTAGACTGTTACTGTTATTTTATCCATGTTATCGAAGTTACTGGGAAATGATTGTTTGACCGTAACCACGGTACAGTCCTATTGTTCATCGTATACACGGTTACTGTTACTGTTACTGTTACTGTTACTGTTACTGATATTGTTCACCGTGTATACGATTACTGATTGATTATTACTGTACTGATATTTGTTGACACTTAAAAAAGACAAGATTCTCATTGGTCCGAACGATGTCTAAACTTGTTGACATTTACAAAAGACAAGGGACAGACAAGCTGAAGACCAGTTTTCACCCACCTCCAAGGGACAAGGAAGCAGTTTGGACTCCACTGATCCAGCAAGCAGAACAGTGAACCCTGATTGTTTCTAAACAGACCTCAGCAGGTCTAAAATGCTAGCATTTAGCATTACATTAGCCCAAGGAGATAGCCTCGTGTGAGAGGCTAACATCATCCAGAGCATCGCCAGGAAGCTAACTGACAGCTTCGCCGAAAAGCCTCTTTTCGGACTTCGCCAGGAATTGCCTCTAGCTCCGCTATGAGCTTCAAAGCGGGCAGCTCCGCCATCAGCCTGCTATGGTCAGCCTTTGACCAATCAAATCTCCTGATGAGATCAGATCTAAGCTAATCAAATCCAATCGGGATTCAAATATGGCAGGTGATTGCCGCAATCTCTTGACTCTCTTGAAACGAGTAAGAGGATCAGGGAAAATCCTTCAACGATATGGAAAGGATCATAACAAATTAGAAAGATCAACCGACTTGCCATTTTCTAGCTCCGCGGAAGCTATTCTAGCCTCGCAGCAAGGCTACTTTCCAGATTCAAACAGATTCGGTTCAATCTGTTTCCATATCTTCAAGGGGACGATTATACCCTTGCTCTCCCTATAAATAACCCGCCATGGGTACAAGGAGGGAGGGGGGATCGCAGAGGAAGGAGTCGTCAATCGCCTTCTGATCACGAGAGTCGATCAATCAACTTCTTCAACCGAGGCTTCTTCATAACGCACCGTGCGTTCTCGAATTCAGAGACCTTTTAGAGAATTGCTTTCTCTATCTAGGGTGTTGATGCCCTATCATCGTTCTTCTTCTCAAGGAATCTCCGGAACCAGGCGAGAAGGAATTCCTAATTGAAGGCGATTTTGAGAAGCAGCAAGAGGGTTCTACCAACCCTCTATTCTCTGATTCCCGGAACCAGGCGAGAAGGGAATCTCATCGCTCGCATCGTCAAAGGGACAAAGTGGTCTCGCGCTGACCAGACTCCTATCGGCACATTTTCCCAGAATCTCTGAGGAGATCTACTTGTAATCTTTTGAGAATACTTGTAATTTAGCTCCTCAAACTTTTATTTGTAAGTTTTCCCTTTTTGCAAAATTAATGGAAAACAAGGTGGCGACTCCGCTGGGGAACGTATTCTCCTCTGCTGAGAATCAAGTGTCGCAATGCGACGAACAGACCTTCGGGTCTATCTTTGAATTCAGAAAAGCCGGTGCAGCCAGATCTTCTCTGGCTAAATCTTCAAGCAAAGTCTCTGCGGAGACGGAAAAGGTTCTCTGCAAACCTGCCGCAGTTCTCTGGCGCAACAAGGAAACATGTCCGCAGCCCAGATCCTGCACTTTTGAGAACCTGGTTATCCAGATCGATCAAGGAAGATTTGAAGAAGTCCTCTCTGGGGGTGGCCTGATGCTTCGAGCACGGAAGCACAGGAAGGTCTTCACGACCAAAGTTTCAAATCAGAAACCAGAGGCAGAATCTTGCCAACACCCCACAGCCCCGCTTGTGGCTATTCAGGTTCCTTGCGAACCTATGCATCCTCTGCCGAAACGGATATGGAGGCCTAAACAGAGGTCCTCTGCTGAAGCTTCAGGCGTAGCCACGCCAAATCCGCGCCTCTCTTATGAAGAAAAAGGCAAGATGCCCGCCTGCGCCAACAATGCTGCCAACCAGAAAGTCAAGACGGCGATCATACCGTCGCCTAGAGCAGCAATGCCTACTGCTAGCCCTGTCTTCACAAGCAAGGCTATTGTACCTCAGCGTACTCATCGGGTTTACAGCCGCGAGGCTAGAACCAGAGCACTATGCGGTGCTGATCCTTTCCGCAGGAATAAGGGGAACGATGCGTTGTCCCATATACCAGATTGTTCAGGCCCCTACAGGGCCGACCTGCGAGAATTCTTGGCGGACAAGCGGAGATTGAAGCATTTCCAGACTACTTCCCCCTGTCTTCGACGATGTGAATGCCAGTTGGTGATGGTCCATTCTATGCAGTGTCGGTTACGACCGACCCTCGCCACTTCTCCATACCGGCGATCAGTCTTTGATCGACTGTCTGCGCGCGTCCCGATGAGGCATCCCAAAAGGAGCGGGCCACCGGATCCAGCCTCTGCATCCGTCAACATGACCGGAAGGGGGCGAGAGCCGCGCCGAAGAAGTCAAGCCTCTGACGACACCCCTTTCGGCTCCCCAGATTCAGACTACTGCCTAGGCTTAGGTGAAGTCTTGGTGCGTGAAGAAGGTGTTTTCCGAAACACCAGGTCTAGGGTGGCAATACCCTATAACTATGAGCAGCCTTCTTCCTCAAAGACCCTGATCTCGCCACAGCCCAGACAATCACCCCAATCATCTGATGGAGAAGATGAAGACAGCGGGTATGCCTCTTCAGCAACAGTCAGTTCTATACGGACGGACAAAGCATCGGTCAATATGGCCGAGAACGCCAATGACGACCTTCGTCGGCGTTTGGAAGCTCAGGAGCAGACCTCTAGAACTCAGCAAGAGGCTATGGACAATATCCAACAGATGCTAGCTCAGCTCCTCAACAACCGGGATGACGATACCGGGAGCAATCATGACGAGGAGGGACACCTCAGCAATGATCCGCCCAAGACGGAGAAATCTAAGGGAGGCTCTTCCCTGGATGCCGAAGTCCTTAAAGGCCTTCAAGCTCAAATTTCATCCCTGGCTCAGAAGGATGAATTGAAGAAAGTGGGGGTAGTCCGTCCTTACCCACTGGAATGGGATTCGGTGTCATATCCGCCAAAGTTCAAACCACCAACGTTGCATACATATGATGGTAAGAGCTCGCCCAATCAGCACATCTACTATTTCCGGTCCCAAACCGGTAATGTTCTAAGCAACGACGCCATCATGGCTAGGTTGTTCATCGGCACCTTGAAAGGGGTGGCATTTGACTGGTTTCGCAGTCTCCCCCCAGGCTCTATCAATTCCTGGATCGACCTGGAAACTCGGTTCCTCTCTCGCTTCTATGAGGATGACACCGAAGTGACCATGGACAAGCTCCTTTCTACCGTGCAGAAGAAAGGCGAATCCGTCCGTGAATACATTGAACGATTCAGAAATCTATCCCTGATGTGCCCAGCAGGGATGCCATTACCCATGCTCTTACAGACATGCAGACACAACTTCTTGGATCAAGTAGAAGTTCGCATGGGGGCTGTCAAAGCCCATACTTGAAAAGAATTGGTCGAACAAGCTGAGATAGCCGAGAAGTCGGCTAAGAAGTTCGAGCCATCCGTCCCTAGAAGCAAATGGGGTGCGAACAACAAAGGGCGTAGCGATCTCCCGCAGTCTTCCCAAGCTAAAGGGAAGGAGATTATGTCCGTCGAGCTGACCGGGGACATGCAGTCAAAGGCCAAGAAGAGCGGCGTCAACAGCCAAGAGCCCAAGTTTCCTCCGAAGCAGTACTCCTTCAGAGATGACCAGGTGGTCACGATATTCCATCTGCTCCACAAAGGGAACAAAATGAAGCTACCAGATGCTCGGCGTCCTAATGAGATAGGGCGCACAAATGACCCCAAATACTGTCTTTATCATAGGATGGTCCATCATCCTACTGACAAGTGCTATGTCCTCAAGGACAGGATACAAGCCCTAATTGATGCCGGCGTCCTCACACTAAAGACGGAACAGAAGAAAGTCACTGCCAATATGGTGACTCTTGAGTTCGGCACTGCCCAGAAGGTCACAGTTCCTGACGGGACCTATCCAGCCCCGATGCCGCGGTTGGAAGTCAAGCATCCTCCAGCCATGACTCAAAACAACAAGGGCCTCGCCCCTTTGACATTGGAGACAGGGGAAGTTATATGGATACACCCCGACCTCGTCCAAGACATACAGCAGACGTCGAAGGACTCCAGCAAAAAGGGCAAGTCTTGCAATGTCGTCTCTGTTCTGCCAGACGATGGTAATCTTACTTCAGCTTCCCTCAGCGATTCTGAAGAAGAAAAGCATGCCTGTACAGCGCAGGCAGATGCGCCTCAACAGACGGGCACCCAGTCTGGAAAGTCATACCTAAGGCAGTATGACAAACCTACTGACGAGGTACCACAGCAAACAACGTCAGTACCAATGCCGACATCCGCTCCAGTCCTGACCAAAGGGAGGGAAAAACCTAAGGAGGTGCGATTCGACCAGGTTTGAAGAAACCACCAAGCCAAGGGCTAGCCACGCCCTTTCGCTTTGATATATTGGCCCACTTAGCCAATATCCCGGCTCGTATCACAATACACGAGCTCCTTCGTCTCTCTAAAGAGACAAGAGAGGCACTCAGAGATGTGCTAGCCAACTCGGAGTCCTTTCTGACATGCATGCCCGAGGTTTCTGATGATGAGATGCGCCCTTCCTGCTCAGAGTGCCATCACGCACAGTCAAAGGTACCTGCCATTACCTTCACGGCGGAAGATATGCTTCTCAAAGACAACAAGCATGATCGACCTCTGTACTATACCGGATATATCGGTTCAACCTGCATCGAAAGGATACAAGTCGATCCGGGGTCTGCGCTCAGCATCATCCCCAAAAGGCTCCTCTACTTCCTCGGCATACCACTGTACAGGTTGTCTGCGACCACCACTACAATATACGGTTTTAACGCCGGGAGCAGCCATCCGCTTGGAAAGATTCGGCTTCGCTGCAGAATCGGAAGCCTGAAGTCAGAAGTGACATGCTATGTCATTGACGCGGACACATCATACAACCTGCTACTGGGACGACCATGGATCCATGCCAACTGGATCGTTCCTTCCACTCTCCATCAGTGCTTCAAGTATGTTGAGGATGATGCGACAGTACGAACTGTCTTCGCTGAGAAGCAGCCCTTCAAGGGGGTGGAAAACTATTTCACAGATGCTCTCCTATATCAAGAGGCTAGTGGAACGCCGGGAGAACCATTGCCAGACAGTGATGGAAGTGGCAATGAGGCGGATTCGGAATCCGAAATGGGCACGCCAGCCATTTTGATTGGCGAGCCAATAGTAGCATGCTTTAATGATCCCCGATGTAAGATCCCTTCTGATGAGGAAGGCGAATGGATAATTAATGATAATATTTCTTTTTATTATCCTGCGAGCATCGAGTCAATTAAATCCATCATGGATCGCTCTCTTCACATGCCCGTACATGAGCCAAGTTCGGCTACTACATCTGTGGAGGTTATAGAAGGGGCCACGCTGGTGATCCCTCCATCCAAACAAGGTCAGTTGCCGATAATCTTCGGTAGAACCCAGCCACGGAGACCTGCACCTACAGATTCAAGCTCGGACTCAGAAGCCCCACAGTTCTTCCATTATGCGCAACCGGCACGCCATATTATGGAGAAGATGGGATATGACTTGAAGAAGGCAGGCGGCCTGAACTTCGGAAAGGGAAGACGCGGTCTGATGCGTAATGCTGTCCCGAAAGGGAAACCTGCAAATTACTATGATAGTACACGCAGGGGGTTGGGTTATGTTACACCCACATCATCAGTAACGGTTCAAGTCAAAGACGACGAGCCAATTCCATCACAGTCGGACTCATCTGCCGAATGGGACTCTGACATCAGCATAGGAGGAATGTTCAACGGCCTCACTGTGAATATGACCTCGGGCAGTCAATTGGAACCTGCGGAAGCTGCTGATGAGGAACCTTGGGCCCAGCAATTAAGCCTCCAATGGGAAAAGCGGTTCGAGCTGCGCGAGCCACCTACCGAAGACAAGGTGATCCAAGTCAACTTGGGCAGTCAAGATCACCCCAAGCCTATTTTCATAAGTGAAAGCTTATCACTTATCGAAAAGGAAGAATTGATAATGCTCGTAAAAGAGTATATAGATGTCTTCGCCTGGAGCTATGAAGACATGCCTGGACTCGATCCACAGGTCGCTATGCACCGTCTAAACATCAAGCCCGACGTTAAGCCAGTCAAGCAACAACAACGTCGGTTCCGCCCAAACATCATGGAGGCTATTGAAGCCGAAGTTCATAAGCTCATTGCTTGTGGCTTCATCCGGGAGGAACAACATCCAGATTGGGTGGCTAACATAGTCCCCGTCCTTAAGAAGAATGGGAAAATACGGATCTGCATCGACTACCGTGACCTCAATACGGCCTGTCCCAAAGATGAATTCCCACTGCCCATCACTGATGTCATGATTGACAACACATGCGGGTTCGAGAGGATGTCTTTTATGGACGGCTTCTCAGGGTACAACCAGATCAAGATGTATCCCGACGACGAGAAGCATACTTCTTTCCGAACGCCTTTGGGGGTATACTGCTACACTGTAATGCCCATCGGATTGAAGAACGCCGGAGCAACCTACCAGCGGGCAATGAGCATGATCTTTCGCGATCATCTCCGGAAGACGGTGGAGTGCTATGTTGACGACATTGCTGTCAAAAGTCGCCGCAAAGATGAACATCTTCGCGATCTGAGGACGATGTTCAATATAATGCGGGCTCATCAGTTGAAAATGAACCCGACAAAATCCTTTTTAGGAGTATCCAGCGGCAAATTCCTTGGGTTCATAATACATCAAAAGGAATCCATCTAGACCCGGACAAAGTCAAAGCCATCCAGGACATGCATCCACCAAGGAACCTCAAAGAGCTCAGAGGCTTACAAGGCAGGTTAGCCTATATCAGGAGATTCATAGCAAATCTATCGGGCCGTTGCCAACCATTTACCCGACTAATGAAGAAGGGTACTGCCTTCATATGGGATCAAGCTTGTCAAGAAGCTTATGAAGACATTAAGAGGTATCTCACAAAACCTCCAGTCTTGGTGGCCCCTACATCAGGGAAACCATTCTTGCTTTATGTGAAAGCCCTGGATTATTCCCTCGGCGCCCTCCTCGCTCAGAAGGACGACAATGGCCATGAGCAGGCCATTTACTATCTGAGTAGAACTCTCATAGGAGCGGAATCTTACTACAATCCTATTGAAAAAGAGTGTTTAGCTCTCGTCTTCGCTGTCCAGAAGACACGACATTATTTGGTTGGCCAAACCATACATGTCATCTCCAGGGTAAACCCTTTACGTCTTCTCATGACGAAGCCAGGGTCGTTGAACTCAAGGTTGGCTAAATGGGCACTGCTATTATCCCAATATGACATAACCTTTACCCCTCAAAAGGCGGTTAAAGGTCAAGCCCTTGCAGAGTTCTTGGCTGCGCATCCAGTCCCGGAACATTCAAAGCTTCACGAAGACATCCCTGATGAGGTCTTCGAATCTAATGCAACCTCAGTAGAGGAAGTATGGCAGATGTTCTTTGACGGAGCATCGCGGATGGGCCCCAAAGGAAAGATTATTGCCGGAGTGGGGTTGTGTTCATCTCCCCACAAGATCATATCCTTCCCAGGGCGTTCTCCTTGACAGAGTCATGCTCTAATAATGTAGCGGAATACAATGCTCTGCTCATTGGCCTCCAGCTCGCCCACGGAATGGGGGTACGCTATCTTGAAGCTTATGGCGATTCAAAGCTGATCATTAGCCAGGTAAAAGGCGAATATGAAGTCCGCCATGAGGACTTGGTGCCTTACTATCATACAGCCATCGAATTGGCTAGCTTATTTGAAGGCTTCTACATCGGGCATGTGTCTCGATCTCAGAATACCAAGGCGGATGCTCTCGCTGCACTAGCGACGACGCTAGCCTTACCGGCCGACACAGAGTATCACCTCACAGTCGCAACCCGGCATCTCGTATGCTCCAAGTATATGCTAAAGATCCAAGAAGTCCATAATACCTCCGTGGATCTTGAGCCGAGGGATTGGCGCTTCCCTCTCATTGACTATGCTCTGCACGATCTGCTCCCGGATGATCCCAAAGAAGCGGCGTCCATCAGACGAAGGTCGCCCCGCTTCTACTATGATCCCACTTTGAAGACACTTTACCGTCGTTCATATGATGGTATCCTTCTCCGTTGCCTTTCTCATTCAGAGGCACAAGAAGTGCTTAAAGAAGCACATGATGGCATTTGCGGAGCTCACCAGCCGGGTCCAAAGCTTAAAGACAGGCTGCACAGACTTAGGTACTACTGGCCGACCATGATGGCCGATGCCACCCAGTATGCACGAAGGTGTAAGGCGTGCCAGGTCCATGCAGACTTCATACACCAACCTTCGGAGTTGCTCCACCCTACTGTTGCTTCATGGCCATTTGAAGCATGGGGAACTGATGTCGTAGGGCCAATCAGTCCCTCTTCGGCAAGAGGTCACCGGTTTATCCTGGCAATAACCGATTACTTCTCAAAATGGGCAGAGGCCATACCATTGGCCGAAGTCAAAACCTCCCATCTGGTTAGCTTCATCAAACACCATGTCATCCATCGATTTGGTGTCCCCAGGCGGATCATCTATGACAATGGTCCCCAATTCATAAGCCAAGGGTTCTGTCGATTCTGCGATAAATACAGAATTCAGAATGTGGCTTCAACAGCTTACAATCCTGCCGCCAATGGTTTAGCAGAAGCATTCAACAAGACAATCATCAAGCTGCTCAAGAAGTTCGTCTCCTCGAATAAGCGAGATTGGGACGAAAAGCTCGGTGAATGCCTTTGGGCCTACCGGACTACGGTGCGGACACCGACAGGCAATACGCCTTTTTCCCTGGTATATGGGTGCGAAGCAGTTATCCCATTGGAAATCCAGGTGCCATCATTACGGGTAGCCTTGACTACTAAGATGACATCAGAAGACAATGATCGCCTGAGTCTTCAAGAGCTCGAAGCCCTAGACGAAAAGCGGCTACAAGCTCAGCAACACATCGAGCTATATCAGGCTCGGATGTCAAAAGCCTTCAATAAAAAGGTCAAGCAGAGAATCTTCCAGAAAGGAGACTTGGTCTTAGCCGTCAGACGACCGATGATTATGACGCACAAGACCAAAGGCAAATTTCAGCCTAAATGGGAAGGACCGTTTGTAATAGAGACAGTCTATTCAAACGGAGCATACCGCCTTATGAATGCAGGTGGCGACCTACTCATGATGCCGATCAATGGCAAATTCTTAAAGAAGTATTATCCTTAATCAAGGATCCTTCTCTCGATCAAGTTAACATTACACCTCTGATCGAGATCCGCGCATCCGAAATGCGCACAAAGAGAGCCTTTCTCTTCCTCCAAGCGAGACTATACGGCCATGGATCAACTGGGACCTGGCCATGCACCAGTCACCCTAGAAGACAATCGAGGTTGTGCAGACATCAACCTGATAATCCGACATCCTTAACGATCAAGGATAGAGGAAAATGTTGGCCTCTAAGCCCAACATGAGTCCTCAACAACTCATCATGCTGAGGGGAATAGCATGGCTAGCCCAACCCAAACGGTAGTTAGTAAAGGCATATCAAACCCGTTGATAGCTGGGGGTTTGCTAAAAATCCTAAGGGACCTGCTCCCATTTGATTCCCTCTCCAAAATCACCTACCAATTCTCATCCATAGAATGGTAGGACCACATATACTCCGCTGTTACGTTAACATTAAACCTATGACAGCAGTCCCCTCATTTCTCCTCGTGAAAATGAGACCTCCAAAATCACCTACCAATTCTCATCCATAGAATGGAAGGACCACATATATTCCGCTGTTATGTTAACATTAAACCTATGACAACGGTTCCCTCGTGAAAACGAGACCCCATCACCTATTGATTGAAGCTTGGTGGCTTCTCAACCAGTTACGTCATTGCGACCTCTGAACTGGCAGATAGCCAAGTTTCATCCACCATTGAGTTTAGTGGCGTCTCAATTGGTTATGTCATTGCGACCTCTGAACCAGCAGACAGCTAAGTCTCAATCCCGAGCCCTGTTGACATTTACAAAAGACAGGTCTCGATACTCGTTGACATTTACAAAAGACGAGTATCACCTATTGATTGAAGCTTGGTGGCTTCTCACCAGTTACGTCATTGCGACCTCTGAACTGGCAGATAGCCAAGTTTCATCTACCATTAAGCTTAGTGGCGTCTCAATTGGTTATGTCATTGCGACCTCTGAACCAGCAGACAGCTAAGTCTCAATCCCGAGCCCTGTTGACATTTACAAAAGACAGGTCTCGATACTCGTTGACATTTACAAAAGACGAGTATCACCTATTGATTGAAGCTTGGTGGCTTCTCAACCAGTTACGTCATTGCGACCTCTGAACTGGCAGATAGCCAAGTTTCATCCACCATTAAGCTTAGTGGCGTCTCAATTGGTTATGTCATTGCGACCTCTGAACCAGCAGACAGCTAAGTCTCAATCCCGAGCCCTGTTGACATTTACAAAGACAGGTCTCGATACTCGTTGACATTTACAAAAGACGAGTATCACCTATTGATTGAAGCTTGGTGGCTTCTCAACCAGTTACGTCATTGCGACCTCTGAACTGGCAGATAGCCAAGTTTCATCCACCATTGAGCTTAGTGGCGTCTCAATTGGTTATGTCATTGCGACCTCTGAACCAGCAGACAGCTAAATCTCAATCCCGAGCCCTGTTGACATTTACAAAAGACAGGTCTCGATACTCGTTGACATTTACAAAAGACGAGTATCACCTATTGATTGAAGCTTGGTGGCTTCTCAACCAGTTACGTCATTGCGACCTCTGAACTGGCAGATAGCCAAGTTTCATCTACCATTGAGCTTAGTGGCGTCTCAATTGGTTATGTCATTGCGACCTCTGAACCAGCAGACAGCTAAGTCTCAATCCCGAGCCCTGTTGACATTTACAAAAGACAGGTCTCGATACTCGTTGACATTTACAAAAGACGAGTATCACCTATTGATTGAAGCTTGGTGGCTTCTCAACCAGTTACGTCATTGCGACCTCTGAACTGGCAGATAGCCAAGCCTCATCTACCATTAAGCTTAGTGGCGTCTCAATTGGTTATGTCATTGCGACCTCTGAACCAGCAGACAGCTAAGTCTCAATCCCGAGCCCTGTTGACATTTACAAAAGACAGGTCTCGATACTCGTTGACATTTACAAAAGACGAGTATCACCTATTGATTGAAGCTTGGTGGCTTCTCAACCAGTTACGTCATTGCGACCTCTGAACTGGCAGATAGCCAAGCCTCATCTATCATTGAGCTTAGTGGCGTCTCAATTGGTTATGTCATTGCGACCTCTGAACCAGCTGACAGCTAAGTCTCAATCTCGATGCTTGCTGACATTTACAAAAGGCAAGTATCTCCCTTCCTTTTAAGCCCCGCAAAGGGCTAACCTCGAGACTGGCAACGTCCCATTCGGTTATGTTACTGCAACCTCTGAACCAACAGACAGTCATGTCTCATTATCTAAGCAACAGACGACAAAAGAAAAATTTTTCTATTAATCCAGAAGGATGGGATACATGGAGGAGCCTATAGGCGTACATGATAAGATCGGATCCGATCTCCGAGCGAAGCTAGCCGCGCCCTCCTGTCATCTTCAGCCTGGGCCAGCGCCTGTGATCTTAGCTCCGCCTCATCAAAGTCCACCGCCTGAGCCAGACGAGCCTCGGTCTCCGCCAAAGTCGCCCTCTGTGATGACTTTCGCTCCGCCAGTTCCTCACTTCGAGCCCTGAGTTGCTTAAGCCGCGCAGACTCTTCATGACGCATCTGTGTAGCCTTCGACAAGAGGAGATTTGCCTTTCGGATCATCTCTTCAGCCCTCTTAATCTTATCTTCAGCGTCAAGAAGAGCACTGTTGGAAGCATCAATTGCACTCCCAACCTCTGCTTCCTCTGCCTCCAAGGACCTCAAGTCAGAGGAGATAGCCTCAACAGCCTCTTGAGCAGCGAGCTGAGCCTCGCGCTTCTGGGCGACAAGACGTGCGAGCCGTTCATCAGCCAAAGACGCTGCGTCGGAACGATGGAAATGGCGCCATTCCTCCACGTCCTTCTCAAGGTCATCTACCAGGAGCTCCAGAGCAGTAGCTTGATGGTACCCCTCAAAGTCCCGGATACACTCAATGCCACGGGAGAGAACCATCTTCAGCTTCGAAAATGGCACAGGCGAGCCCTTCAAGACTAGACCGATAGTCTGCTCCAAACTATTATAGAAGCTGTCGACCAGATTACCGATAAAGTCATTCTCAGCTTCATCAACCCTTGAGACAACCTCGGAGCAATCTACCAACCTAGCCGACACCACCGCGGAAGAAGAAGCGGGAACATCGACTGCAGCAGGGCAAGCCAAAGGTGACCTCGGCGGAGTCCTCAGCGACACCAGCACGCCAGCCACCGCGGAGGTAGGACTGGCAACCACCTCCTGAGCAGCAGGCTCAACTACCAGCGTCGGGGAGGTAGGGCTCACAATCACCCTCAGTGCCGTATTCGGCAAAACAGTCTGCACCTCACTCGTTGATGTGACTGGAAGTGAGGGTACCTCCGGGATTGCCGCCTCTTCAACCTCAGGGCCCTCCGCTGATTTGGGCTGATAAAAAGGCAGGTCGCCATACAGCGCGTCTAACACAGCAGCGTCTGCCCCGGTCGAAGCGCTCATATCGCCCTTTGACCCTTCAGGAAAACCCTCCGCTTCTTTCGAAGCTGACGCACCTTGGGGACGAATGCCTGCAACAAAACCAAGGTCAAAAAAGGAGACGCAACAAATAGGCGAGGATCAGGAGATCTTAGTCATACCGAAGGCCGATGTCACCTCGTCAGCCGCATCGGAATCCAAGGGTCCCATCGGAAAGTTCTTACCAGACTCAACGCGGATAGCCGGCCCACTCGCCGATTCCTCCGCAGACCACCCGGCAGAGCTGGATGCCATAGGACTTCCTTTAGAAGTCCCAGCGCCCGAAGGGCCAATATCGGCCGCATCACCTCCAGACTCCTCCGAGCGAGCAAAGGAACCAGCTGCACTTCCATAAGTGAACAGGGGATCGTAGTGCTCCCCTTGCTCTCCAACTGCCTCAGCTCCTGCAACAAAAAAAAAGCAAATGATGAGTTATTTAAAGTGCGCTGAAGGCATATTAGATGGGACCAATCTTACCAGTAGTCGGTTCAGCAACTGACGGCTCAGCCACTAATAGAGCAGCAGAAGGAGGCGCCGTAGGGAGTTCGCCCTCCACCACAATGGTAGGAGTTTGGCGACGGGGCTTCTTCGCCGACGACTTCCTACGGGATCCACTCCCACGCTTCCTTTTAAAGTGGACCTCAGAGTCCTCTTCCTCCACTTCTTCCACATGCTGTGGGGGAGCTGTCCCCATTACACTAGACCCGGCTTCACGAACACCAGCTTCGTAGGCATCAGCCCTTATCTCTGCCTCGAAGCGAGGGCTCCCCGCATCAGAAGCCTCGCTGTCATCTACAGCGATGAACTCCTCTATGCCAGGAACACGGACTCGTTTGCCCTCCTTCTTATCCAAAGCCTTCTGCCTCATCCGATGAGAAATCAAATTCACACCTGAACTATTGGCATTGAATCCAGGAGGCGTGGAATTCGAAGCTGCATACCATTGGCAGAAACACAGGGTCGTCCATAGGCCGGGATCCCTCAACGACGTGCGTAGCCACGCTCCAGTGTCATCCGCGGTAAAGAACCGCCAAGCACGAGCCCCATCAATAAGGCTCCCCAGGAAAGCCAGGTCCGGATTGGGGTTGCCCACATACAACTGGTCATACCCAAATTGGCGGGCGAACCGGCACGGGATGTAGGGCTCCATGTAGCAGGTATCCCCACTCCTGTACAGCAAATGCGAGGGCCGGATACAGACCAGCCACTCGAAAACACCCCGACTCATGGGAGATCGACCTGACTCCACATCATGGAATTCCTCGTTGTATCCTGCACCCCGCAGGCGAGGAAAGCAACGGAACAGGCTATAAGCGTCATAACGACGCACTAACTTACGGGCCTCGGCCACATAAGTTTTCTGCCACAGACAGCCTTCAAAACGACGGAGAAGCGCCGTTTGAACGCCCTGCGGTGGGTCTTCCCCAGCTCCAATCAAACTGGGGCAGTGCAAGGCGAACCACGCCATCAAGTAGGTGTACGGTAAACCTACCCTAGGATTGGGTCCGTCACAAGGCAGGACGGCACCCTTCCCTCGCCTTGACGCCATCGGCCTGCAGAAAGCATCCGTCAGTACACGAAGGCCCCTCTGAATACAACATACCATGGCCGGAAGGAGACCCAGGCGGTGGCCATGGACCAAGCGGACAGCAGGCAGCAGCACATTCGGGTGGACAATGTCACCCGAAGAAGAAGGCACGACACACTTCTTTAACCAGATGGTTAAGAATCCGGCCAGCAACGCCTTGCGAGACATAGGCCAACGGGCCTGATGGTGAAAGCTTCGAAGAACATCACCCTTCTCGAAAGGACCATCATCTTCTGTCACGACGATGTCCTTTTCAGCACGCACCTCCATCCTCGCCAAGATGTCTTCTTCGACAACTCCGCAATGAGCTGCCTCGGGCGCACTAGTCATATCCGGGAACAAGTAGTTCCCCCAGCTCTTTAAGCTCTTCGAGCTACCCTTACCACCAGTGTGGATGCTGGAACAAATGTGCAGGTGGCACATCAATTCCCGATATGTCTCAAGCAAAGCAGGCTCTTGCTTCTCCAAGAGAGCCAACTCCGCCTCACACGGAAAATACTCTTCATATGGAAGAGACCCGAAGGGCAAAGCAGAGATCTCTCGCATCTCATGCAGGGCCATGCCCAATTCACCAACCGGGGTGAAGAAAGTCCCCGAGGCTGGGCAGTACAACTCAAGAATGGCATAGAAGCACGCCACCTTCATCTCAATGCCGTAGCAGGTCGCCCTGACGGCCTCATAGAGGTTCAACCTCTCTAATTCCCCCTCGAAATGATTGAGGATATAATTGGTCAACTCCGCCCACCATGACCTAGGAGGGTGGACCCAACCAGGAGCCCTGAAATCTGTGGCGGGGTAGTTCCCGTCAGCTTCGCAGAACTGAGTGCCGAAGGTCGGCGCCGCAGCTGGATTCTCTCCTACTGGAAGGTCCCGCGACACCTTCCTAGGGTATAGCCCTATTATGCTACGAGGAGGGCCCGCCCTCGAATAGCCGGTCTGGAAAGTCAACCTCCCGACACTTATAGACTCGGCATTTAGGCTCACGCCCCACGCCATCTTCCGAGCCCGAGTCACGCTCGCGAAAGAAGACAAAGCGAAATGCCGCTTAGTAGACGGGAGATAGAATCTCTCGCCATCCAACTGGAAGATCCACTGGCCTTCGCCGGCTTGCAGCTGGCGATCGGGATCAGGTGCAGCATCCCCGAACATGAAGTCAGGCTTTTTGTAAGCCTGACGGTCGATATCTTCAAACAGAGCCGTAGTCAAAATGCTCCGCATGGCCTGCGGGCCACCGCTCTGAATGAGCGTATCCCGTACAAGGGAGCTCGGCTCACTGAACAAGGAAGCCTGCCCGATGAACTGCAAGCTGATGCTCCCGCCTGCTCGACTGGTTACGCCAAATAGACTGTTCTGGAGGCCGGAGGCGTAATGTACTGCAAACAAAACAAAAAAAAATGAACTATGATTAGTTCACCAATCAAATGGATGCGAAGACATAAAAATTCGCTAAGGCATAGCCTCGCCCAGTAAGCAGGAACAGCGGGATAATAGCTTTGATAAAAAGCCTCGCTTCACAGATAAGACTGCATCTTTGCAGGAAGTGGCATAGCCCTAAGGGCTGACGTCATCAAAAGGACGTTATGGTTAACAGTCACCCTTCGTGGCCATGACTGAAGGCACACGACTCATATCCTGTTCCTCAACAGGATGAAGATTGCCCAAGCAATGGCTTCCTATGGAAGCCCAAGAGAAGAACTGTTCAGTTCTTACTTCCCTGGTGCAAGCAAAATAGGGAAGTTAAGGGAAACGAGTTCCCTAATAAGGACAGATCATATTCGATCGTCCTAATAGCCGAGTATCGACTCCAAAGGATGAAGACCACTCTCTAATCAGATTGGAGAGTCTCTTACCAGCGATCGGTCGCTCAATGAACGGAGGAGGAGGGCCCTCCGCTGCAGAAGTCGCTGCTTCCTTTCCCGCTCGTCTCTTGGGCGCCATTAAAGAATTACAGGAGTTTTTGAACTCTTGAAGAAGAAGAAAAGGAAGAAGAAGAAGAGTCAAGTACTCTGGAAAATTCAAAGAGAAATGATGATTTTCTCTCAGCCCGATCGGGCTTTTATAGGCCAATCAGCGCCTAAATCAGGCCTCGAAAAAAGGGCACATGCCGCCGTTTCGAATTAATTCGAAACAGTGCCCAAAGCGCCTGAGGCGCTTTCCCAAAAGCGACGGTTCAATCCCACTAAAGGGTTAACTCCGCACAAGAGCAAAGTGCGGACTTCGCGCAATCCTTCAAGGACTTAACCGAAAGGTTTGAATTAGCCCTCTAAAGAGGCGCTGACATGACAGCCTCGCGAAGATCATTCAAAGGAAGGGCTATGTCCTTAGCCCCGTGCGCAGTTTAGCCCAGCAATGGCCGAACTCTCAGTGAAGCAAGCAAAAAATCAAATGATCAGACAAAGAACTTTCATTGATTTAAAAGCAAGAGTACATTTGATATTACATCAAAGTTGTGTTTCATACAACACACCAAGTTGCCTAGCAAGGCCATTTGCATAAAAGGCATACAAGCGGTTTTATCTGCTTCCAGACCAGATCAACTGGACACGAAAGGTCTCCTCCTGCACAAGGCTGTAACCAGTTCTGCCACAAGGACACGGTCATTTTTCTCCACAAAATGGCAGATCTTGCCAGGCCATTTTTGTTGAAGCCTGGCAATAAAACCTATCGCCGCCAACACGATAGATCACGTATAATGGGAATCGGCAGTGATACCAGTGATCTAACAGGCGCGATGCCCACTTTCCCGAAGTGGATCGCCATCAAAGGCCACCAAAGTTGAAAGTCGGCAATGGTGCCGACAATCCCACAGGCGACGCCCATTATCTTGAAGCGGATCCTCTCCGATAAAGGCGGCGGCCAGCCTCACCTCAGAACGAATCATCACGGATAAGAGGCTGCCAACAGCCTCTGGGACGCGCATGTCCGCTGCCCCGAATTGTTCCTCCTGCTTAAAAGTAAAGCTTCAACCGGGGAAGCATAAGGCAATTTCATGGTTTCTTCCATCAAGTTACCAGATTGGTAAGTACAGCTCACTGCAATACAAATTGAAACAAGTTAGCAGTTAAACGCAGAAAGAGCTGCAAAAACATTAAGTCAGATTCTTCAGTGGCAAAAGCAATCCGACCGACTTCAGCAGAGGACAAGCTCCACCTGCACAGCAACCATGGGCTGGCTCAGCAAACGCCAAGTCCTAACCTCGCCTATACGGCAAAGTCAGACTGATCTTGTGAGAAACAGTCTCAACATTCGCCTATATGGCAAGACTGGCTCAACTATTGAAGAAGCCAAGTCCCAAGTCCTGCCTGCGCAGCGGACTTAACAAGCAACAATCTTTCACCGATCGAGCCAAAATGATAGCTTCACAGAAAGCTATGATGAGATCCTTCTCTGCAGCAGCCAAGTGCAAGATGAGAATCAAGGGAAGCTAATCCCTGAAGCGAGCTGTCAAAGCTAAATCAAGGGAGAAGAGTTCCCTAAAAGCGGTGAAGTCTTTAAATGATCAAGACTTACTGGTCCTTGGCCGGTCAGACAACCAGAGTGGTTTTCCCACTAATTCAGAGATCTGAGTATCTCTTTTAACCAAGAGAAGGGAAGAAGAAAGGCAAGGCACTTCTCTTCAGAAGACCTCAAGTGTCCTATTTATAGGCCCCATGGCCTGAGCGCAACCACCTCAAGCATGGAAGCACGAGCGCACTTAAGGCATTGATTGCGCCTTGATAACAGGGACGGTTCCCATTGGAACCGTACAAGGGAAGAAAACGTCTCCCTCATAAAAAGGCATTTATGGCGCCTTGAAAAAAGGGAGTATCCTCCCTTGGAAACGTGCGAATCGGAGAACATCTCTCTCGATTGGCGCAAAAGAAGGAATGATCCTCCTCGTAACCGCCCCATGGCAGTTGGCTTTGAAAAGGCAACAGGAGTTCCAAAGCGAACTTATTTCTTGGAAGCCCAGATCCGGAGCTACCCCGACGCGAAGCTACTCGCGAACCAGTGTAATTCTTCGGCGAATTCATCCCAAAGCAGGATTGAAGGCGAAGCTGAACTCAACCATCATGGCGACATTCATACTCCACACACCATCGATCACAGCAGTTCAAAATGTTTCAGAGTCTGAGCTATTGCAGACTCTCGAAAACTTTGAAGGGGGTCTTGTTGACACTTAAAAAGACAAGATTCTCATTGGTCCGAACGATGTCTAAACTTGTTGACATTTACAAAAGACAAGGGACAGACAAGCTGAAGACCAGTTTTCACCCACCTCCAAGGGACAAGGAAGCAGTTTGGACTCCACTGATCCAGCAAGCAGAACAGTGAACCCTGATTGTTTCTAAACAGACCTCAGCAGGTCTAAAATGCTAGCATTTAGCATTACATTAGCCCAAGGAGATAGCCTCGTGTGAGAGGCTAACATCATCCAGAGCATCGCCAGGAAGCTAACTGACAGCTTCGCCGAAAAGCCTCTTTTCGGACTTCGCCAGGAATTGCCTCTAGCTCCGCTATGAGCTTCAAAGCGGGCAGCTCCGCCATCAGCCTGCTATGGTCAGCCTTTGACCAATCAAATCTCCTGATGAGATCAGATCTAAGCTAATCAAATCCAATCGGGATTCAAATATGGCAGGTGATTGCCGCAATCTCTTGACTCTCTTGAAACGAGTAAGAGGATCAGGGAAAATCCTTCAACGATATGGAAAGGATCATAACAAATCGGAAAGATCAACCGACTTGCCATTTTCTAGCTCCGCGGAAGCTATTCTAGCCTCGCAGCAAGGCTACTTTCCAGATTCAAACAGATTCGGTTCAATCTGTTTCCATATCTTCAAGGGGACGATTATACCCTTGCTCTCCCTATAAATAACCCGCCATGGATACAAGGAGGGAGGGGGATCGCAGAGGAAGGAGTCGTCAATCGCCTTCTGATCACGAGAGTCGATCAATCAACTTCTTCAACCGAGGCTTCTTCATAACGCACCGTGCGTTCTCGAATTCAGAGACCTTTTAGAGAATTGCTTTCTCTATCTAGGGTGTTGATGCCCTATCATCGTTCTTCTTCTCAAGGAATCTCCGGAACCAGGCGAGAAGGAATTCCTAATTGAAGGCGATTTTGAGAAGCAGCAAGAGGGTTCTACCAACCCTCTATTCTCTGATTCCCGGAACCAGGCGAGAAGGGAATCTCATCGCTCGCATCGTCAAAGGGACAAAGTGGTCGCGCGCTGACCAGACTCCTATCGGCACATTTTCTTAGAATCTCTGAGGAGATCTACTTGTAATCTTTTGAGAATACTTGTAATTTAGCTCCTCAAACTTTTATTTGTAAGTTTTCCCTTTTTGCAAAATTAATGGAAAACAAATATTGTTACCGTCCAGTAGCATCCCAGTGATTGAAATGGCATAAGGTATTGATTGTTACTGATGGCATTACCTAACTGACTGTACACTAGACACCTTTCACTGGACCTTGACATATGACTGTATCACTGTTACTTGACATCTAGTACTCCTGTACCCCCCTGTATCCATGTCCCATGTACTGTTGACCTGTTAATAGCACAGTCAAACCGGCGTCCGGCGGTTTGCCGCCTGGTGTCGGGATTGATGAGGATGTATCCCACAATCGTGCTAGCGTTCGGCAGATCTTGAAAGGAACTAAGTGCCACGTGAAGCAAAGTGCCACACCATACACATGGTGGGGGCCACCTCTTGAATCCACGGGGGCCACCTCTAGAATCCTGTTTCCCTCAGAGCAAAGTGCCACACGGAGCAAAGTGCCACACCATATACATGGTGGGGGCCACCTCTTGAATCTGTGGGGGCCACCTCTTGAATCTGTAGGGCTATCTATTGTACGTGACGCCCGTGTTAGCGTGATATTGCATTCTCAGTGCCTATTAGCATCCACACGCACTTGTATGATGATAACCCCTAGGATGCATGTTATTTGGTTCTCTTTCCTATTCGAACAATGATACCCGCATATCGGAGTTCGGATGAGTTCTACTGGATGTGCGGGCTTCAGGGTGAACTGTCGGATGTTGTGGGACGCCGGTGGGAAAGTGATAAATATAACGTAGAACATTACTGATTGTTATTGAATGATTTGAATGAACACATTGTGTTATACCCTGAATGGTTACCCCTGCCTTATGACACATGACCGTATACATGATTATAACCAGGACCAGACTTATGACCAGACTTGGATACCAGTTTAGTGACATGTGATGGATACCTATATTGACATTGATTGCATATTTACAGTTGTGCCATTTGTCTACTACCTGTATTCATGTTTTTATTATGTGTATTACTGTTCAGCTATTTATCTTGTTATTTAGCCTTTTCTATTTACTGTTGCTCTTACTACTATTTATGCACATTGTTTCTTCTGCACGAGTTCTTTCCCCTTTACACACACACTCATTATGGTCGCGTTCTGACGACCCTGAATTTGCACGTCCAGATATTGGACGATTGTTTCTAATGTGCAGGTATTCGATGAGTTGGTACACATTGCGAGGAGTTGGACACTGTCTCCCTCTCTTCATTTTGGTACCCTCATTTCTCATTTATTCCTATTATTTCATGACTCTATCTGTATTGCTTTCAGCTGCCATTTTCTTCCTGTCATTCATATTGTTATCATGTGTAGCTTTTATATGTCATATTGCAGTGATTTTTATGGTTTAGATTATAGCTTGTTCAGGTTACAATTTAGGCTTAGCGCGTATACGTGGGGTATTTCCCTTGCGTATAGGCGTCGCCATAACGTCTCCGTATCCTTTGGATCGGGGCGTTACATAGTGTATCAGAGCCTAGGTTTTCGACTTGCGATGTTGAATTTTGAATTTTGTTTCGCAAGAGAGACCTAGTTCTTACCGATAACTTGAAAACAAGCTATAGTTATACTGCAATATACATATACTATCCATTATGATATTCAGTCCATTTGGAATTGGCCGTCCTTCCTTTGGAAATTCTCATCTTTGATCTTTTGATATCCTTGATCTCTACTTCTCTTTTGAGTGATTTGAATTTTCATCTTGATTTCATCCTTCTTTTCTATTCTATTTCTTCTAATTCTATCTTTTGGGAGTGGATACTTCATGTTGAAGCCAGTAGCAGAATCAGAGTAGCGCAGCGGAAGCGTAGTGGATTTATGATGTGCAGAGAAGCGATGTGAAGTTTATTTGTCTTCTTCTTTGATTTTTGGGATTATTTTTGCCATTTCCTACTTTATTTGAATTTCGGGGACGAAATTTTTAATAAGGTGGGTAGAGTGTAAGATCCCCAGTTAGAAATACTGTATTTTAATTTTCCTAAAGTATTTATTTTGATTTACTGATTATTTTTATTTACTCAACTTAATTTATTATTTTCCTGTGATTATTATTATTAAATATGCAAATTATTTTTGAGATAATAAATGACAATTTGGCTTTATATATTTATTGCTATTATTTCCTATAAACATTTTTAGTTACTTGTACTATTATTTTTATAATTACCATTATTATTAATTGTTACATATTTATTATTCCCATTATCTCATTAAGGTTATTATTCATTATTATTATTAGTGGTAGTGATTATTATTGTTATTTTGTATTTATATTTTTAGTAGATGCATTATCTCCTTTCCTTGTATCCTTGATCCTACCCATACCCGCTTGGATTTCATAACCCATTACCCGTTTCTATTTTCTAAATCCAAACCCATTTGGATCAAACCCACCACCCGTTACTCTATTGGATTTAACCCATTCCTAATCCAACCGAAACCCATTAATTAACCCATTCTATTTAATCCCAACCCTTAAAACCAAACCTAAATCTAACTAATCCCATCTCCTCCAGCCGTCGCACCCCCCTATAGATCCAGCGCCTTCTCTAGGGGTTGGTCGAGCACCCATCAACAGCAACCCCCGGAGTTCCCCCGCCTCCTCTCTCCCGATCTCTGGCCGCAACACACAGATCCAGCGGATCCAGGCCATGAGCGGCAGCCCATGGTCACCTCCTTGGCCGAGATCCATCCCCGTGCTTCCTCTGTTGACGCGAGCACCAGACCCGGATCCCCTCCCCTGCTGCCCATCTCCTCGCGCGCCTCTTCCCTGGCCGCAACCAGCAACCCGCAGCGCCAGGATCTCCCACCCTCGACGGCCGCCAGCAGCAGCGAACCAGCAGCCGCCTCCTCCGCGCACAGCCAGGCCGGCAGCCCACTCGAGCCCTGCAGATCCATCCATGGCGCCCCCCTTGAGCAACACCCCCTTGTGGCCGATCCAGGCCATGGCAGACCCCCGTGAGCAACAGGCCGAGACCCCCAGGCCATCCGTCGCGGCCTCCGTCACTTCCGCTGGCGTGCCAGAGCAAGCCTGATGTCGAGCTTCTCCACTGTGAGTATTTCCCCCTCCCATTTCTTCTCTTTACATACATTAAATGTGTGTGTGTGGGTATAATTTGTGAAGGAGTGTGCTGTTAATTAATGGGTAGGTGCTTATTAGTGTATATGTGTGTTGGATATAAATTGTATGCATGGGTTTATGTATGCTGTGAGTAATTGTGTGTGTGTAGAGTTGAGTTTCAGTATGTATGCAGGTGGGTGTTTGGTGAATGCCTGTAAATAATAATGTGTAAGTGTGTGTTTATGTGTGAGTTTGTGTGTGTATGTATAGGCAGGTTTATATATAAGTATTGTATGTGTATATTTGTACGTGTGTGGGTATACGCGTATGTGTCCGTATGCACGTGTGGGTATTTAGCATGTATTTATATTTATTTGTATGTGTTGGCTGCGTGCTACAGCATTTCAGATTTGTTCGGCGATCTCCGACGGGCCCTTGATGCGCACAAGCGAGCGAGCAGGCCGTTCTCCTGATCCACGCCAGCCCGTCGTCGGAGACTGACACGGTGACTTTCCCCAGTGCCTTGGCCACCCTCCCGTGCAGTCCGATGGCGAGGAACGACACCACAGCGACCGCGGCAGCGACTCGCCCAGCAACGCGCACAGCAGATCCAGAACCAGACAAGCAGCGCAGGCAGCGGGCGAGCGGCGATTCCATGCCCTTCCGCGAGCGCGAGACCTCCAGATTGCAGCCAGGTCTTCCCCAGGACCCTGGCTACCGTCCTATGCAGTCCGACAGTGAAGAGCGGCGCCACAGCGACCGTAACGGCAACTCGCCCGGTAACGACCAGATTCCCCAAGGTGAGTGTCTCTTCCTCCTTCTCTCTTCTATTAAGTGATTGCAGCTATTATTTTATATGTGATGTAATTGTTGAGTAGAATACTTAGATTACATGTTTATGTGTGGAGATCATCGAGCGTAGGGGTGAACGGTCATCTCCTGTTATTTTACATGTTGGGTGTATAGAGATATGATATGCATGATTATTGATACATGTTAGAACCCTCATGTTTGTCCTATGTATATCTAGAGTATTGTTGTAGACATATCAGGATTTAGCATGAGGGTATTTGAGATGGATATTGGTGGTAATGACTTGATCTAATAGAACTTAGATGCATGTATATGTTGTGATACCGAATATTAGGATATCATGTTTAATCTTAATAAAAGTGTGAACACTTGAGGATTTGGGAATCAGATTAAATTGTTAGAGTGAGAGAGCTGCGCTTGATTATAGTTATATGTTGGTACGCCAATTATTATATCAGATTTCTTATTGTGTATTGATACTAGATGATTATGGAACTATTGTAATCATTTCTTGATTGTATTGACTTTGGATTGACCTGGGACTTGTGCTATTCATATTGAATGGTGATCAGAGATTAGACAATAATATTATAAGTTGAGTATATGAGGACTATCAGATGATATGTTATTAATGCTAAGTATCAGAAGTAACTATTCTATGTTGCAGCTATTTGAGGACATGTAAGTTATGATTCTACTTTACTTAAAGATTAGAGTTCTTGATGATTAGATGGTACATGGACTATTTCAGAGTTGGACTGTGATTTGGACTGGACTTGAGGTATAGAGGACAGTTGACATATTTTATGTAGAGGACCTCTTGACTTGATATTCTCTCATTGATAATAACTTAGTTGATAATTCATTCAGATATTGAGGTTGACTTGTTACGATGTTCTTTGAGGATGTCTCCTATTCAGATATGATTGGAGTATGCGTTTGACTTGTTGATCTCGAGGACATACCGTATACTTCATGATTGGTTATTGATTATTTCAGTTAGCAGAGATGACTTATTATGATGGTGATCTACATCTTGGAGTTTGAAAATAGTTATTATTTGATCTCAGTTGTTGAGGGTATAGGATTAGAACATATTGGTGTTGAGGAGAGGACTAATTACAGATTCATTGATATGGTAGTTTACCGTTTTGGCTTACACTGATACGGACTGATACTTAACGATTTACGAGGATGGTATTGGGAATATAAGTTGATGGAATAGTTAATGATATCTCTTTAGTATGGATGGATGAGATTATGATCAGCTTTAGTTGAGGCTGTTTATTGAACAGTAGCAAGACTGTTACTGTTATTTTATCCATGTTATCGAAGTTACTGGGAAATGATTGTTTGACTGTAACCACGGTACAGTCCTATTGTTCATCGTATACACGGTTACTGTTACTGTTACTGTTACTGTTACTGATATTGTTCACCGTGTATACGATTACTGATTGATTATTACTGTACTGATATTGTTACCGTCCAGTAGCATCCCGGTGATTGAAATGGCATAAGGTATTGATTGTTACTGATGGCATTACCTAACTGACTGTACACTAGACACTTTCACTGGACCTTGACATATGACTGTATCACTGTTACTTGACATCTAGTACTCCTGTACCCCCCTGTATCCATGTCCCATGTACTGTTGACCTGTTAATAGCACAGTCAAACGGCGTCCGGCGGTTTGCCGCCTGGTGTCGGGATTGACGAGGATGTATCCCACAATCGTGCTAGCGTCTGGCGGATCTTGAAAGGAACTAAGTGCCACGTGGAGCAAAGTGCCACACCATACACATGGTGGGGGCCACCTCTTGAATCCAGGGGGCCACCTCTAGAATCCTGTTTCCCTCAGAGCAAAGTGCCACACAAAGCAAAGTGCCACACCATACACATGGTGGGGGCCACCTCTTGAATCTGTGGGGGCCACCTCTTGAATCTGTAGGGCTATCTATTGTACGTGACGCCCGGTGTTAGCGTGATATTGCATTCTCAGTGCCTATTAGCATCCACACGCACTTGTATGATGATAACCCCTAGGATGCATGTTATTTGGTTCTCTTTCCCTATTCGAACAATGATACCCGCATATCGGAGTTCGGATGAGTTCTACTGGATGTGGGGGTTCCAGGGTGAACTGTCGGATGTTGTGGACGCCGGTGGGAAAGTGATAAAGATAACGTAGAACATTACTGATTGTTATTGAATGATTTGAATGAACACATTGTGTTATACCCTGAATGGTTACCCCTGCCTTATGACACATGACCGTATACATGATTATAACCAGGACCAGACTTATGACCAGACTTGGATACCAGTTTAGTGACATGTGATGGATACCTATATTGACATTGATTGCATATTTACAGTTGTGCCATTTGTCTACTACCTGTATTCATGTTTTTATTATGTGTATTACTGTTCAGCTATTTATCTTGTTATTTAGCCTTTTCTATTTACTGTTGCTCTTACTACTATTTATGCACATTGTTTCTTCTGCACGAGTTCTTTCCCCTTTACACACACACTCATTATGGTCGCGTTCTGACGACCCTGGATTTGCACGTCCAGATATTGGACGATTGTTTCTAATGTGCAGGTATTCGATGAGTTGGTACACATTGCGAGGAGTTGGACACTGTCTCCCTCTCTTCATTTTGGTACCCTCATTTCTCCTTTATTCCTGTTATTTCATGACTCTATCTGTATTGCTTTCAGCTGCCATTTTCTTCCTGTCATTCATATTGTTATCATGTGTAGCTTTTATATGTCATATTGCAGTGATTTTTATGGTTTAGATTATAGCTTGTTCAGGTTACAATTTAGGCTTAGCGCGTATACGTGGGGTATTCCCTTGCGTATAGGCGTCGCCATAACGTCTCCGTATCTTTTGGATCGGGGCGTTACACTAGTAGGGACTATTTCTTTGTCATCATGTCCAGTTCGTCACCTCTGAATGACAAAATTTCGAGCTTTGTGGCTTCTTAATCGGTTATGTCCATGTTAACTCTGAACTGACAGATAATCAAGTCTCATCTTTCAGTCTAGTAGGGACTATTTCTTTGTCATCATGTCCAGTTCGTCACCTCTGAATGATAAGATTTCGAGCTTGGTGGCTTCTCAATCGGTTATATCCATGTTACCTCTGAACCGACAGATAACCAAGTCTCATCTTTCAGTCCAGTAGGGACTATTTCTTTGTCATCATGTCATGTTCGTCACCTCTGAATGACAAAATTTCGAGCTTGGTGGCTTCTCAATCGTTATGTCCATGTTACCTCTGAGCCGACAGATAGCCAAGTCTCCCTTTTTGCTTACTGTTATGTCTAGTTCGTCACCTCTGAATAGTAAATACCCTGAGTTGATAATTCCTAATCGGTTATGTCCAGTTTGTCACCTCTGAACCGATGGATATCCAATCTCATCTTTCAGTCCAGTAGGGACTATTTCTTTGTCAAATCATTTCTCAAATATCACCGCTGATTAAATTAGTTATACCGTTATTCCTTTTCCTTTTGAGGATTGTAATACAACTTGAAAGTAAGAATTGAAAATTCAGAAGATAAAACAAGTTGGAAATGCAATAGGGGAGTTAAATAAAGTTACTTTTTATTGATTCCAAAAAAGGATACATGGATACACGGATTACAAGCTACAAGGGTGCTTCGTAGGACTTGATCTGTTCTTAAGAATGGCCAGCCTATTCTTCCTCTCCTCAGCAGCCCTGATAAGTGCCTGCGATCTCAATTCGGCCTCATTAAAGCTCGCTGTCTAGGACAGGCGAGCCTCAATTTCAGCCAAAGTTAACCTCTATGCCAGCTCTTGTTGCAGGACTTCGTCATTCTGAGCCTTAAGCTGCTCTATCCGAGCAATCTCCTCAAGACGCACCGGTTTGGCCTTGTACAAAAGAAGATTAGCTTTCTTGATCATTTCCTTGGCCTTTTCGATCTTATCCTCAGCGTCGAGAAGAGCACTGCTAGAAACATTTATGGCATCCCCAAGTTCTACTTTCCTTGTCTCCAAGGATTTCAAGTCAGAAGAAATTGCCATAGCTGCTTCCTGAGCGGCAAGTGTGCTTCATATATTTGAGCAGCAAGGTGTGCAAGCTGCTCATTAACTGAAGATTCCAGATCTGAATGGCTAATACGGCGCCATTCGTCCATATCCCTCTCAAGCCTCTCCACCAGAAGCTCCAATGTGGCAGCTTGGTCATCCCCTCCAAAGTCTCGAATGCTGTCAATACTTCGAGAGAGGACCACCTTCAAAGCAAAGAACGACGTAGTCGAGCCCTTTAAGACCAAAGCAACAGATCGCTTCAAGCCCTTATAAAAGCTGTCGACTAGCTCAGCCACGAATTCATTCTCGGCTTCAACTACTCCCGGTGAATGAATGGCCCCTGAAGGCAAAGCTTCCACCGGCTTCACTAACATAACTATGGAAGGGATGGCAGAAGTGCTTGCTGGAGCAATATGAGGGATCACCGGCGACCTCGGGGGAGTCCTCATTGAGACCAGTACACTAGCCACAATCGACGTAGGGCTGGAGACTACTTCCGGGAGAGCTGGCTCAACAACCAGTGTTAGAGAAGTAGGACTGGTATTACTTTTAACTCCACGGTTGGCAGGATAGGAAGCGCTGGCGAAACCACTGGCATCTCACTTACCGATGTAGTTAGAAGTGAGATTGGTTCCGTAACCACTATCCCCTCGGTCTCTTTAAGGCCACTTGCCGGTTCAAATTGATAAGAGGGCAGGTCATGATATAAAACATCCAACTCGGCAGCGTCCGCTGCGGTCGAAGTACTTGCTTCACCCCTGATTCCCTCGGGAAGATTGGCTGGCTATCTTGGAGTCGATGAACCTAAGGCGGAACATCTGTAGCAAGACTTGGTTTGAGCAAGGCATAATGAATATCAAGAGAAAATTACTCTCAAAAGATCAAAGTATTACCAAAAAATGATATCGCCTCAATCGCCTTGGCCGCAGTTTCTCTCCAAACTTCCTCAATGGCGGCATCAGTCCCCTCAGGCTCCATAGGAAAATCTTTGGAAGAGTCAACACGGACGGCCGGCCCACCTTCACTCACCGAACCCTCGGTGGTCCATCCTATAGAGTTGGAGGTCAGGGGACTTCTTTTGGAGGTCCCAACACCCGAAGGACCGACGTCAGCCGCGTCACCTCTGGAGTCTTCAGAGATGACAAAGTAGCTAGCCTCATCACCCTCTTTATAAGTGAAAAGAGGATCATAATACTCTCCCTGTTCTCCTATAGCCTCAGCTCTTGGTTCTCTTGTCATCTCAGTTCCTGAATCATAGAACAAGTGAATAAGCCATATGGAATATATAAATACGCATCGCAAGAATAGAGCTGATCTTACTCAGGTCAGGAATAACTTTACCAACGGTCTGCCTCAGAGCCGATAGCTTAATGACTAATGGAGCAGGAGGAGGAGGCACCGTGGCTGATTCACCCTCCGCAATAACGGTGGGAGTGTAGCGATGAGGCCTCTTTACTGCCCTCTTCCTGTGACATCCACCTTGCTGCTTTCGTTTGAAGTGGATGTTGGGGTCTTCTTTCTCCACTTCTTCTACCTCTACATGTTCTATGGGGGCCGTGCCTACCCCACCAGGAGCATCAGGTGGAACCTCAGCACCTGCGTTTCCCTCAAAGTGGGGACTTTCTGCGTCTGAAGCCTCACTATCGGCAGTAGCTTCAAACTCCCCGAGGCCTGGCACGCGGACCCTTCTGCCTTCGCATCTCTCGGTGACTTTCCGCTTCAGCCGCTGAGAGATCAATTTCACACCAAATGGGTTAATAGAAACTTTGTTGGTGTGGAGTTCGAAGTTCGGTACCACTGACAGAACCCCAAAGTTGTCTAAAGATTCGGAGTCCTCAGCGGCATGCACAGTCGCGCCTCAGTACAGCTAGTGATGTAGAACCGTCAGGCACGACCACCATCAATGAGGCTCCCCATAAAGGCCAGGTTGGTGTTCAGGTTACCTACGCACAGTTGGTCATACCCAAACTGACGAGCAAACCGACTCGGGACATAGGGTTTCAAGTAGCAGGTATCCCTGCTCCTGTACACCAGATGGGATGGCTGGATACTAACCAGCCATTCGAAGACTCCCCGGCTCAGCGACGTCTGATCATCTCTTACATCTTTGAATTCTTCGTTGTAGCCTACAACGCGAATATAGGGAAAGCAACGGAAAAGGCTATAAACATCATATCGGCGCAGCAACTTGCGAACCGCGGCCACATAAGTTAATGACCATGAACATCCCTCAAATCGATGAAGAAGCGCCATCCGTACACCTTCCAGAGGCTCCTCCCTGGCTTGGATAATGGAAGGGCAGTGAAGGGCGAACCATGCCATCAAATAAGTGTATGGCAAACTGATCCTAGGGTTCGGTCCGTCGCAAGACAGGATAGTGCCTTTGCCTCTCTTCGTTACTGGTGGCCTACAGAAAGCCTCCGTCAATGCACGAAGGCCCCGCTGAATACAACACACCATTGCCGGGAGAAGTCCAAGGGAACGACCATGGACCAGACGAACAGCCGGCAATAAGACAGTCGGAAGGATGATGTCGCTGGAGGGAGAGGGCACCACACATCTCTTCAGCCAAACCGATAAAAAACCGGCCAAAAGTGCCTTTCGAGACATCAGTCGACGAGCCTGATGATGGAAACTCCGGAGAATATCACCTTTCTCGTAAGGTCTATCATCCTCTTCTAAAATCATGTCCCCTTGGGAGTGTTCCTGTATCCTTCAGAAAATGTTCTCATCTGCAACCTCGTAGTGAGCTGCCTCAGGAGCATCTTCCAGGTTGGGGAACAAATAATTCCCCTAGCTCTTTGAACTGCATAAAGCTCCTTTATGGCTCCCATGCATACTTGAGCAAATGTAAAGGTGGCACATCAACTCCCGGTAAGTCTCAAACAAAGCGGGCTCCTGCTTCTCCAGAAGTGCCAAGTCTGCCTCGCACGGGAAATATTCTTCATATGGGAGAGATCCCAAGGGCAAAGCAGAGATTTCCCACATCTCGTGCAAAGCCATGCCCAATTCGCCTATAGGGGTGAAGAAAGTCCATGTAGGTGGACAGTATAACTCAAAGATGGCGTAGAAGTTCGCTACGCTCATCTGGATGTCATAACAGGTCGCCCTGATGGCCTCGTAGAGTCCCAGGCTCTCTAGATCCTCTTCAAAATGGGCTAAGATATATAGGGTCAACTCCCTCCACCAGGCCTTGGGGGGTGAATCCACCCAGGGGTCCTGAAATCAGTAGCTGGATAATTACCACGAGCCTTAAAGAGCTGATTTCAAAAGTCTGAGCTACCATGGGATTTTCTCCCACTGGGATGTCCGGAAGAATGTTCCCAGGGTGGAGACCCAATATGCAGCGAGGAGAACCCGCCCTTGTATAACCAGGAGACAAAACTATCAATTTTCCCATGTGAACGGAGTCGGTAGTCCGAATCACTTGCCACTGCATCTTCTGAGCCCTCGTCACGCATTGGAAGAAAGACAGTGGAAAATGACGCTTGCTAAACGGGAGATAATACTTATCGCCATCCAGATTGAAAATTCACTGCCCTTCTCCGGCTAGCAGCTGACGATCGGTATTTGGCGCTGCATCCCCGAACATAAAGCCGGGCTTCCGATAGATTTTTCGGTCACAATCCTCGATGGGGGAAGTAATTAAGATGCTCCTCATATTACGCTGATCCCCGGCATAGATAAGGGCATCCTGACCAGGAGCGCTCCGCTCACTGAATAATGAAGCATGTCCTTGAAACTGCAGGCTAACATTGCCATCCAGTCTCCTGGCTGTTCCAAAGAGACTGTTCAAAGGACCCGGAGTATAGTGCACTGCAGAAACAAGAAGAAATTATGATTAGTTCATTTGCTGAAAGAAAGCTAAAGTAAGAAAATAATTTTTTGCTAAGGCATAGCTTCGCTCGCCGAGCGAAGCTAGCATAGCATTAGCTTCGCCCCAAAGCTCAGCTTCGCAACTGCAGCTTAGCTCCACACTCTACACGAGGGCAAAATGCAGAAAATATCAAAGTGTTAACTTCGCTCTGGAAACTTCGCCTAGCATTCTATCGCTGAACATAATGCAAAGAAACCCTCAAGGGCTAACTTCGCCATAAGGGCACTAACGCTTAAAGTTATTCTAAGGACTTTAAAGTCTTTTTCCAGCTATGCTTCTAAGGCTGGCTTCGCATCCTGTTATTCGACAGGATGTGAACCGCCTAAGGGTTAGCTTCGCACAAAAGCTTGGAGAAGAAACCATTCGGTTCCTAAATTTCCAGTTGAGAAATTAAGTGGAATTAAATCCCCTAAAAAATTCGGCAAAGAAAATTAAGGGAATTAAACTCCCTGAGATCACTGGATCACAATGGATCATTCTAGATTCATCATAAAATAGCCAAAAATTGGCTTCGAAAAGAGATGAAAATCTCTGAGTAAAAGGGAAAAATTCCTACCCGCAATAGGGCGCTCAATGACCGGAGGACGAGAAGGCCCCTCCGTCGCAGAGGTCGCTGCCTTTTTGCCTGCTTGTCTTTTAGGGGCCATGGAAGAACTGAAAAGTTCTTAAAGTATCAAACGAAGAAGAAAGAAGAAGAAGAGATTGGTGTTCTCTAGAAATTCAAAGAGAAGTAATTCCTTCTCTTTTAGCAATCGGGCTTTTATAGGCCTAAAATTGCCTAAATCTTGCCTCCTCGAAAGGAGCGCAGGCGGCCGTTTCAAATTAATTTGTAACGATGCCTAAGCGCCTTCCTGAGAAGTCGGATTGCCAGCCCGCCAAGGGCTAAATCCGCTATAAGTTCAGTGTTGACTTCGCGCGACGCTTGAGTAACTTCGCTGAGGAACGTGCCTTAGCTCCACTAAAAGCACATCTCTAACTTCGCAGAAATTCTGTGCTAGCTTCGCTAGAGACTTGTTCCTAACTTAGTTGGGAGTCTGTCTCCAACTTCGCTTGAAGTTTTACCTAAGCTAATTCACTCCAGGTGTTCTCGAATCAAAAAGGGAAGGTAACAAAGTAGACAAGTAGAAAATAAACATTTTTATTGATTCAAAAGGGAAGATACATTGATACTACATTAAGATTGTCTTTCATACAATAGAATCATCCTATCTACTTTCAGGGTGATGAACCATCCCAACTGGACACGAAGGGTCTTCCTGCTGCACAAGGCCGTAATCCTTCGCTTAATTGCAGATTTTACCATCAAGAAGCTGGATTTTCTTTGATCAAAATTGGTAAACAATTGGTTGCCACTAGAAAACTGGATCTTCCTTAAATAAAATTGGTAAAGGGAGGATCCGAGACCTTACTGGTAACGTTCGCCTTCCCGAAGTGTATAATCTTGGATACACAACTACTAGCCCCTTCCCGAAGTGGATCATCTCGGATAAGCAGCTGCCAACCTCTTTTTGGAACGCATATCAGCTGCTCCAGTATGCTCCTCCTGCTTATGGTCAAAGCTTCAACTTGAAAATCAAGAAGCAGGTTTCTAGTCTCTTTCATCAAGACGAAAGACTGGCGAGCACAGTTCGCTGCAATGTAATTGTAGTTCATTTTTGTATCATCTTCCACCTCTTTACCATGCATAAATATCAATAAAAATCTATTTTTTTATTCCTTTTCTCTCTATTTTTGCAGGTCCATATTTTAATGGAGAGAGGCCTACAAATCCATGCATTTATCAAGAATGAAAGGGGATTAATTCAAAGCCCAAAAGAGAGCCCAAGTGTTGAGCCCAGAATCTGGAATCATCCACGCATCCAGTTAGCAATCTAGAAGATCCACGTGGCCAACAACCTGTAACAAACTCGCAACAGAAATGCTGGCGCAACGGCCAAGATTCTGCCACGGAAACGCGGCTCTGGCCGCGTTTCCGCGGCAGGAATCTGGCCGTTGAGACAGCGATTGATCCCCAGCTGTCTGATTCTGGAGCCTTCTTCTCCTAAGGCCTATAAATAGACCATCAGGGCCAGTGCAAAAGGGGAGGAGAGAATAGAAAAAGAGCTTGTAATTTTTAGTTTTGCTCTAGGTTTTATTGCTCTTAGTCTTCTTCTTCCTCCTAGAAATTTTGCAAGAGAGAGATAGTGAGAGAGTGAAAGCTTGTAATCAAGGGGTGACAACTTGAAGCAAAGAAAGGATTAATCCAATCTATTTTCTCTTCTTTTGCAATTTCTAGCGCTTTTCATTACTTGCTTTATTTCATTCAAGCTTTACTTTCATTGCATGATGTCTTGTTGTTTTCTCTTTATTGTAATAGATAGCTAACTTCTTCTAACATGACTACCTAACAACTAACCTTGCTAACTTCTAACTCTTGGGTGATTGCTAATTCTTAATCTTGCAAATATTGAGTCTTTTTCATCCCCGATGGGTTACTTTCATTCTTGGCAATCTCCTGTTGTAATTCTCCATATGATTCATGTGTGCCTCATTTAGAGCCTTGTCTTAGAACAAGTGCCTTGATGGAACATGGAGATGGAACACCAAACATATGCTATTTGTTGTACAAATTTCTTACTTCAATGCTAACTTGTTGTATGGCCTTAAATGTCTAATAAATTTTGTATCTTCTTCCTTAGCATCCCTTGAGTGACACTCCCCGATTCCACCATGAAATTCTATCTTGAGAGCCGATGAAATCAATGAGGCTACAAGACAAGTCCAAGATGATCACCCATCCATCAAAGGGGAAAGTAACTTGACCAACAAGCAAGACAAACACTTGCCTATGAATAAACATGAGGCATGCTTTACCCTAACGGAGATTAGTAAGTTAGCAAGTTAGTAAGGTTAGCTAGTCATGGCTTTTTCCATTCTAAAAGTCTTTTGCAAGTTTTCTCTACTTTAGTTTTCCTCCTAAAAGCAATTCTTGTTTTCAAATTCTTTTCATTCTCTTTTCATCGTTTTTACTTTCATGTACAAAATCACAACCAATTCTTTCACCTATTTTCCATGTCTTTTTCATTCTTTTGAAACAAAGAAGAACTTTCATTTGTCTTTCTTCAACATCAAACCGTAAAGCTTCCATCGTGAGCTCTCCTTGTGGATTGACCGTATAGCTTATGCTACTACGGTGATTTGGAAAGGAGTACATTACACATTGTGAATACATTCTGGAGTAATCAAGCACCTAAGGTTGACTCTAAACCTTCTCCCTTTTGTTGAATATCTGTGCGAACTCTACTCCACTACTACTCTCCTTTTCCCTTATCAAATTTTTGGCGCCGTTGCCGGGGACGCATACTTCATTTTGAGCTGAAACCATAATTCATCAATACACTTCCACGATTTCATGGTTTAGAGTCTGAGGACGCATACTTCTTCATTCGAGAGTTCGAAGAGTATGTGTAATGATGAGAATTTCCCAATTGACTGAGGATGCTGTTAGGTTAAGGTTCATACCTTTTGCGCTGAAGGACTTAGCTAAGAAATGGCTTTACAATCTTCCCGCCAGTTCGATATCTTCATGGGATGATTTTGTAAAAGTATTTCTTAAGAAATTTTATCCCATTCATAAGACAGCCCTCATGAGAAAGAACATCATGCAATTCAAGCAGGAATCACACGAACCCTTCTGGAAATATTTTGAGCGTTTCAAAGACCTTTTAGCCTTATGTCCTCATCACGGCATAGAGAAATGGCGTCAGTGCCAAATTATCTATGACGGACTTGATTATCAAACGAAAACACTCCTTGAATCCATGTGCCAAGGGGAATTTTTGAAGAAAGATGAGAATCAAGGGTGGGATCTCTTTGAAGCCCTAGCTGAGAAAACCATTCAGTGGGAGTCATGCTCAGATAAACCCACTCCCACTACTTCCAGAACCGGTATGCATTCCATAGAATCCTCTATAGCTGCTGAAGCCTAGATCACAGAATTAATGAAGAGGATAGAACTGCTTAAATCATGGGAACATACTGCTGTTAATCAGGTCAACCCATCACCTATGGTCAAACCTGGTCGCACCTTTTGCCATGACCTCAACCATGTCTTCGAGGAGTGTCCTATATACCAGTCTCAATCATATCAGGAGAATACGAATGCCACTTTCACCAGACCCTATCACAATCCACACTCCAGTACATACAACCCGGGATGGCGAAACCATCCAAATTTTCATGGAGTCAGTCTGGTCCTGAGCAACATAGGCCACCATTTCCACATCCATATAATGCTCAGTCTCACCCACACAGTTTCAATCAGAATTCACCGAACTTTCATCCATATCAAAGTCCACCACAGTCACAACCATATCAAAGTCCACCACACTACCAATCACAATTCCAGTCTCAATATCACCAACATCCACCCTAGAATGATTCACTATCAAGGTTAGAAAAGATGATAGAAACCCTAGCAAAGACCCATCAACAGGATATGACCAAAGTACAGGCCCAGATTGGACAACCGACTAATTCTTTCAATAATACACAAAAAGGAATGTTTCCAAGTCAGCCAATGCCCAATCCCAAAAATCACTTCCCTTTGCATGAAGTGGAAGACATGGGCCCCAGTCATTGCAACGCTATTCATATCCTGAGATCTGGCAAACAGGTAGACAATAGGGTTTCTACTCAACCATCCCATCCAGTTCCAAAACCATCCCCTCCAGTTCCAAAGTCAACACCTCCAGTTCCAGTACAACCAACTTCTGACAATCCATCTTCTAGTTCAGAGCCATCAACTTCAAAAGCCAAGGGAAAAGAAAAAGTCGATGAGCAACCTTATAAGCCTAGGGCACCATTTCCAAATAGGCTTACAAATCACAAGATGAATGCTCATATGGAGAAGATAAGAGAAATGTTCAACAAGGTCCAAATCAATGTACCTCTTCTTGATGCAATACAACAAGTGCCATCATATGCAAAATTCTTAAAGGAAATGTGCACCAAGAAGAGGAAAACACAAGTCCCTAAGAAAGTCTTCCTAGTATCCAACATCAGCGAGTTGCTCACTGGGCCAATTCCGGAGAAATACAAAGACCCAGGGAGCCCAACAATCTCTTGCGTCATAGGACAGACTACCATTAATAGGGCACTACTTGATTTGGGGGCCAGTATCAATCTCCTGCCTTTTTCTGTGTATCAACAATTAGGGTTAGGTGAACTCCGCCCGACCCAAATGACGATACAACTGGCTGATCACTCTGTCAATAGACCCAAGGGGGAAATTCACGATATTCTTGTCAGAGTTGGGGAGTTCATTTACCCTGTGGATTTTGTAGTTCTTGAGACACAACCTGTGTCTAATACCAATCATAGGGCTCAAACTCATGTCATCTTGGGACGACCATTCCTGGCCACAACAAATGCCATTATCAATTGTAGGAATGGGTCAATGAGGATAACTTTTGGGGATATGACAAGAGAATTGAATGTCTTCAGCATGCAACCTCATAAGATTAAAGATCAAACATTCGAGGTTAATTTTGTCAGAAACAATTGTGAGGAAACAAGAAAAGATGAGTCGCAAGTTTGCGATTCTCTTGAAGTGAAAGATCCTGTTATCCGAGTACCCTTTCAAAAGGGGAAAGTTGATTTGGATATTTTCACTTTCAGTGAGCCAACTGTGAATGTATCCCATGTGGATATGATTCAAGAACCTCCAATTGATATAACTTTTGAAGACCTCTTCGCTGAAGAAATCATGTGTCTGGATGAGCCAACCCGGGGTCAGTTAACTACTTGTACAACTCTAAAGTAAAATGTTTACCTCAGTTTTGAAGAGTTGTATGGAGAAGAGCTGGAATTTCTTAATACTGGGAGTGAAGAAATTCAGAGTGAAAAATGTGGTGATGAAGAAATTTTCAGTGAACAATGTGGTGAAATAAGGATGAATAACAATGAGAAATTGAAACTGGAATTGCCTAAGGCCCAGAAAATAATTGCACTCGTTTCCCAACTAAGCCCGCGCAAGCAGACACATTGGAATGACGGGAAACGGGCTAGAGGGAAACGACCAAAGAAAGCCTAGGCAATGGACACACTTGTACAAATTCCTTGTAAACATTTTTCTTTATACACTTTTGTAAATAAAATAAAATAAATAAAAAGAAAAAAATGAGGGATTTTTGTGTTAATTCACAACAAGAGTTCTACAACTTTCAAAATTCCAAATTCCTAGGTTTCTACATCAAATTCCTTTTCAAAATTCCAAATTCCTAGGTGTCTACATCTCTTCCCTAGAGTCAAACTCCTTTTTCAAAACTTCAAATCCCTAGGTTGTAAATATCTTTTTACCTAGGGATAAAAGTGAAACTCTCATTTTTTTTCCCTCCTATAAATAGTCTCTCTACCCTACCCCCTCCTCCCTCAAACGAAAATAGCATCTCAGATCTGAAAACTCCTCTCAAAGCGCCGTCCTCTGCAATTTTTCTGCTCCCCTGGTCCTTCTTTCCTGCCGCGTTCCCGCGACCCTGGCCGTGGATCCACGGCATTCCTGAAGCTTCCGGAGCGCCGCCAAAGTCTGCACCAGTCGATTTCAAGCGCTCATGGCCGATCTGCTGTCAAATCTTCCCAAATCCATCACTTGTGCCCTCTGCAAGATTGAGATTTATTTTCCCCCCACGAATTTCGGGGGCGGTTTGAATCTTGATCTTTCATTTTACTGCCTTGATTTCATTTGATAGCATGGCACCTATGATATTTGCTGAGAAAGACTTTGGGATAATCTTGTGTGACCCCAATGGATATGGCCATATGTTTTTAGATAGAATTAGGGCTTGGGATTGGTATACGTTAGTGTACGACAACTCTGAGAACGATACCTTTTATTGTCCCGAATTGGTGACAATGTTTTACACTCACATTGACCAAGCATCTGTTGACACACAAACATACCAATTCTCTGTGCACATGCCCATGGGTGACTGGTTCATCACTCTTCCTCTTCTTGAGGAACACACAAATGTCCCCATTCATCAACAACACAGCGATCCCCTCCCACTGATAGATTATATGACACTCATGGGGGCTCACTGCAGTGAGCAGGACGGTGGGCTCAAGGCCAGCACTACCTTTAGGAATGTTCACTGCGTTGGACGCTGGATCCAACGTAACATTTTAGGGCTGGACCACACGACTTCCTTCAACCGCCCGGTGTTGCAAATAATCCACGATTTAATGACCAGGCAACACACGGTCTGTTTAAATAAGGTCATCTTCCACGCTATTATAGCTAACTCTTCACACACTAGAGGTGCCAAACACTCTCACCCAATTCTGATCACGCGTCTGTGTAGGACTTTCCTACCAGACGCCGTATTTGATTCATTTGACCGAGTGTTTGTTGCACCTGAGTGACCCACCAGTTCTTATAATAGCTGTCTGCACGCGATTTGGACCCCTAGTTTCTAACCCGAAGATGTACCGGTGGAGCCCTCCTCTGAGGAGAGTCTTGAGGAGGAAGATGAGCCTGAGTTTTGGCGTCAGGATCCCCCAGCAGAATCACGTGCCTTCATGTCCACCATCTGGAAGGGCATGAAGAAAATTTTTAGGGGACAGGTCAGGCTTAGGAAGAAGGTAGAAGAGCAATCCTCACGGTTGGACCGCATTGAGGCGGGGCTCAGACGATCACAGTCGGCTGGACCTAGCACCACCGCGGGTCCAAAACGGTAGAGGGAGTGATTTTTATACCTTTTACCTATTTCATGCATCTTTTTATCTTGCATACATTGAGGACAATGCATGAGATAGGTATGGGAGGGTAGATTCTAACCTAGGATTTTTATTTTTATTTTTAGGATTTTCATTTTCTTTTATGTTTTTACCTTTCTTTGTAGATTTTTACTTTCTTATAGATTTTACTCTTTCTTTTAGAAAAAAATACAAAAAAAACAAAGAATTTTCGATCCATGTTTAAGGAATCAATCTTGAATTTAGGGATTAAGGAAGCTCTTAACTAAGATTTCTAATTATAAGTTGAAAAGAGGAGTTCTGTAGGATTTTTAGGTTAAGTAATAAAGGATAAGAAAGATTACTAGATTTTAATTCTTTCTTTAGGATATATACATTGAACATATTAAAGGATCAATCATAGACTTTGTGACTTTATTTACAAATATATAATAATAATAAAAATATATATATATATATATATATATGTAAATAACTAAATAAATACTTAGCCACTAATTAAGCTGGTTAGCCGTGCCTCAAGAAGCATGGCAAGTCACGCCTAAAGGTGGTTAAGTCCTTAGTATTCATGGCCTAGTTTACTTGAGTCATCAAACCCGAGGGATGTTTTCTCATCTGGTGCCCTAAGACCGACTGGTTTGGGAGTCATCGGTAAGAGGCTCGTTACAAGGGTAAATTAGAAAGCCTAAGGAATCTAAGGAAATGTAAATAAATAAATACTGTATATAAAAAAGAAAAAAATATATATATATTGTTATATTTATTAGTAAATAAATGAACTTTGTCTAAGAAAGATCCTTCATATTTATAGATGTATATATACTAGGATTGATGCAAAATCTAGTTTTTGATCTTTTCCTTAAAAACTTAACCTAAATTGAAAACAAAACTCTAAATAGACGCTTATAAGAGGAATGACCAGTTTAGGGTAACCTGAAACCTATAACTCAAGTTAGAATCTTAAAAACATGGATCAAAAATTTTCACTAACACTTTTCTTTTTCTTTATGGATTTTGTGTGTGCAATCCGCTGAAAACTCTCAGGAGACAACACTCCTCCTCTAGGGTAACCTAGAGGTTTAACGGCTTGTTGCACGTGCTCAGTGCAATCGTGTCACCTACGAAAGTGGTGTAATAATCTAGTTAGGATTTTTCTTTTTCTTTCTTTTTTGCTCGAGGATGAGCAAAAGCTAGGTATGGGGGTGTGATTGTAGTTCATTTTTGCATCATCTTCCACCTCTTTACCATGCATAAATATCAATAAAAATCTGTTTTTTTATTCCTTTTCTCTCTATTTTTGCAGGTCCATATTTTAATGGAGAGAGGCCCACAAATCCATGCATTTATCAAGAATGAAAGGGGATTAATTCAAAGCCCAAAAGAGAGCCCAAGTGTTGAGCCCAGAATCTGGAATCATCCACGCATCCAGTCAGCAATCTAGAAGATCCACGTGGCTAACAACCTGTAATAAACTCGCAACAGAAATCGCTGGCGCAACGGCCAAGATTCTGCCGCGGAAACGCGGCTCTGGCCGCGTTTCTGCGGCAGGAATCTGGCCGTTGAGACAGCGATTGATCCCCAGCTGTCTGATTCTGGAGCCTTCTTCTCCTGAGGCCTATAAATAGACCATCAGGGCCAGTGCAAAAGGGGAGGAGAGAATAGAAAAAGAGCTTGTAATTTTTAGTTTTGCTCTAAGTTTTATTGCTCTTAGTCTTCTTCTTCCTCCTAGAAATTCTGCAAGAGAGAGATAGTGAGAGAGTGAAATCTTGTAATCAAGGGGTGACAACTTGAAGCAAAGTAAGGATTAATCCAATCTACTTTCTCTTCTTTTGCAATTTCTAGCGCTTTTCATTACTTGCTTTATTTCATTCAAGCTTTACTTTCATTGCATGATGTCTTGTTGTTTTCTCTTTATTGTAATGGACAGCTAACTTCTTCTAACATGACTACCTAACAACTAACCTTGCTAACTTCTAACTCTTGGGTGATTGCTAATTCTTAATCTTGCAAATATTGAGTCTTTTTCATCCCCGATGGGTTACTTTCATTCTTGGCAATCTCCTGTTGTAATTCTCCATATGATTCATGTGTGCCTCATTTAGAGCCTTGTCTTAGAACAAGTGCCTTGATGGAACATGGAGATGGAACACCAAACATATGCTATTTGTTGTACAACTTTCTTACTTCAATGCTAACTTGTTGTATGGCCTTGAATGTCTAATGAATTTTGTATCTTCTTTCTTAGCATCCCTTGAGTGACACTCCCCGATTCCACCATGAAATTCTATCTTGAGAGCCGATGAAATCAATGAGGCTACAAGACAAGTCCAAGATGATCACCCATCCATCAAAGGGGAAAGTAACTTGACCAACAAGCAAGACAAACACTTGCCGATGAATCAACATGAGGCATGCTTCACCCTAACGGAGATTAGTAAGTTAGCAAGTTAGTAAGGTTAGCTAGTCATGGCTTTTTCCATTCTAAAAGTCTTTTGCAAGTTTTCTCTACTTTAGTTTTTCTCCTAAAAGCAATTCTTGTTTTCAAATTCTTTTCTTTCTCTTTTCATCGTTTTTACTTTCATGTACAAAATCACAACCAATTCTTTCACCTATTTTCCATGTCTTTTTCATTCTTTTGAAACAAAGAAGAACTTTCGTTTGTCTTTCTTCAACATCAAACCGCAAAGCTTCCATCGTGAGCTCTCCTTGTGGATTCGACCCGTATAGCTTATGCTACTACGGTGATTTGGAAAGGAGTACATTACACATTGTGAATACATTCTGGAGTAATCAAGCACCTAAGGTTGACTCTAAGCCTTCTCTCTTTTGTTGAATATCTGTGCGAACTCTACTCCACTACTACTCTCCTTTTCCCTTATCACAATGCAAACTGGAAACAAGTTAGTGTTAAATCAAAAGAAAAATGCAAAGATGGAATGCTAAGTCAAATTCTTTGGGTGAAGCAATTCATATCCGATCCAGTTGTGCCTTAAAGTTGGATTTCAGTTAAGCAGAGGATAGCCTCGCTTGCACTTCAGTTAAGCAGAGGATAGCCTCGCTTGCACAGTGATGATAGACTAGCTCAGCATAAGCCAAGTCCTAGCCTCGCCTATATGGCTGGGCCAGACTGGCCGAGTGGGACGCAGTCTTGACCCCACCTATATGGCAAGACTGGCTCAATCTTGAAGAGGCCAAGTCCTAAGCCTTGCCTGCATGGCAAATTTAACAAGCAGACTTAAGAGATCAAGACAAGAACTCTGCATGGAAAGATCTTTCTGAAACCCTTTTTCTGAAAGTCAGCCAAATGTAGAAACCAAGGGAATTCAATCCCTGTAATAGCTGGTAAAGCTAAGAAAATTAAGGGAGATAAACTCCCTAAAGTCACTAGTCCATTGGTAAAGTCACTGGATGACCGAGTCTCACCAGCTCTTGGCCGGTTAGTGACCAGAGTGGGCGCCCCCACTATTTCAGTCGCCTTTCCTAGGCAACGAGGAGATGTCATGAACAGACTTTCAGAAAGAGAAAAGTATGTTTCTCTGAAAAGGACTTCAATTGTCCTATTTATGGGCCTCATGGCCTAATGGTTGAGGCTAAACCTGCACAAAAATACGGAATTTTAGAACTTAAGATTAGGATGTGCAAGTGCTCAATTCTTACCGCTATAGCAAGTGGCTATGTGGGTCGTGATCCACAAGGTGAGTTTTGCGATAGAAGCGTTTACGTTTCTTTATTAAAATCTTTATGTAAACAAAACGAGAGTTCTTCTTTGTTTTTAAGTTATAAAAATGAAAGAATAGTTAAAGGTTAAAGTTAGAAAGAAAATGAGAAATGGAGAAGTGGAGAAGATCAGAAAACGAAGAAAGCGATTATGTACAAATGATTATTTACAAAGAAGTGAAAAGGATGATTTAGAAGAGGTATTGTTGGTGATTTAATTTACAGAAATAAAAGAAAAGAAATAAAAACAATTGCTTACCTTCTTTTCACCAAAAGCTTACCTTGAGTCTTCAGCGACGATTTTACCTTGAAGTGGAGGCATTCAGCGCATAGCCCATAAGATTTGAGTATTGGTCTCTTTCACATTACATCATCAAGACTACTTCAAGAATGAAATGATACAGAGAGACTCACAATTCCATCGTCATGAGCTATCAGTGGCACTCGCAAAGCAAGGCTCTCTCGATGCTTTAGACTCACTTGGAAGACAGTTGTACCAAAAAGAAAAGTGAAGTAGTAAAGAAGAAGAAGAAGAAGAAGACTAAAAAGAAGTACATATACAGAAAAAAACATCGATTCGATTTCATAACAATCAAAGAAAAGAAATAAATCTTACACCGGTTTCACTCCAGCTCAAGCTTCATTCTTGTTCTTCGATGAAAGTCTGATCTCCTCTTATTTACATAAATGAAAATTACAATTACATGAAAAAGAAAAACAAAAACCTAAACTAAGAAATGAAAAAATCGTCTAAATCCTAACTCTGCGTGGTCGTCCATTTTCAGCACAAGGAATGGCCGTTTATAGGCAAAAAAACCCAACAAACAGGATCCGGGGAGATCGGGGGAGCAAACGCTCCCCCTAACTCCCCAACTTTGGCGCGAAAACGCGGCTTGGGCAGCGTTTCCGCGGCCAGGGTGTGGCCAGGTGGCCACACCCTGTTGGTGGGTCGCGCTGGTTTGGCCTTCTGACTTTATCTGTAGTTGGATTTTCAGTTTGAGTCCCGGAGTGTGACGAAATGGCCTTGGATTCTTGGCTTTAACCGATCGATTCTGAGAGGATTCTTCTCAACCGGTTTTCAACCTCTTGATTTTGCCCTGATTTACTGAGTGCGAATTAATTCTGATTTAATTCAGAATTTTGGTGGGCTTTGGGCTCAGTTCTCTTCAACTCCTTAAAGATTGGGCCTGCAAATAAATCAAACAATTAATTAGGACAATGCAGGCTTTTATTCTATAATAAGTATGAAAATATGATACTAAATATGCAACATTAGCGACCAATCACACCCCCATACCTATCTTTTGCTCGTCCTCGAGCAAAATAACTAAACTATACTAAGGATTATTAGACCACTTTCGCAAGTCACGCGATTGCACTGAGCATGTGCAACAAGCCGTTAAACCTCTAGGTTTCCCCTAGAGGACGAGTTTTGTCTCGTGAGGGTTTTCAGCGGATTGCACCCACAAAATCCATAAAGAAAGAGAATAAAGAGTTAGTATTTTTGAAAAGCATTTTGAAAGAAAAAAATATTTGAAATATAATTGTAAGATTTAAGCAATCTATAAGTTATAAGAAAATTGAATTTTTCATTCCTAAACTTAGTCTCTATTCAAAAATTTGTTATCAATCAAAGTAAGGAGTCAAATTGTACTTCTCATCTAGTCTATTACTTTACCCTAAGTCATATGCACCGTGTGACTGTGAAACTTTGGACTAAGGGTTTATTAACTTTAACTCTTATGCCTTATTTATTTATATATATATATTTTTTTTTCTTTTTTTCTTTTTTTTTGGTGGTATTATTCCTTAGTTCTATTAGGCTTTCTAATCTGCCCATGTAACGAGCCTTTAATCGATGACTCCCAAACCAAACGGTCTTAGGGCACCAGGTGAGAAAACACCCCAAGGACTTAAGGACTCGAGCAAATAAGGCCACAAAACTAAGGATTTTATTATATGGATCCCTTTTAGGCGTGAATACTTATGCTTTATTAGGCACAAATACCCAGCTTAATCAGAGGATTTTCATATATATTTTTTTCTCAAACTTATCTAATCATCTTTCGCATAAATACTAAGGCTTGCTTAGGCCAAAGCACCTAACTAGTCAATAATTAGATTTGTTTATCTTTTTTTCTTTTTTTTATAAGACATAAGAATCTTTGTTTTTGAACCCTAAGTGTGTAAGTGTATGAAGTGTGCATATTTCATCAAGGTAAAGATCAAGACTAAATTACTTTGACAAATTTTCTTCCTAACCCTAAAAATCAAACAAATAATCTTATTTTGACCAAGTATAAGAAATCCTAATTTAGATTTTCCTATTCCTTAAAATTAACTTAATTTCTTACAAAAAATATGTCAAAGTATTGTTTCTGTTTTCAAAAAGTTTTTTTTTTAAAAGCAAAGAAAATGTTAAAAAAAAAAATTTAATAAAACGAAAAAACCTAAGTTATGTTGGAACCCTCCCCCACACCTATCTCATGCATTGTCCTCAATGTATGAATTAATGCATAGATGCATGAAAAAGAAGAAAGGGAAGGAAAATGTTACCTTAAGGTGGTGGTTCCGGTGGTGGTCTGATTGGTTCACGAAATGCGGCCCAATCGACTTTTCGTTGGGTTCGGACGAACCCACCAGAAATTTCACTAATATAACCCATTAAAATTGTGTATCCATGAAGGATTTTTATTAAGTATTTGACCCAATCTAATTTCCAAATTTCATAACTGATTTCAGAGTCAAATTTGTCAACCACCTCGTCCCAGAAGGGAGTGTGAAATGATAGAATGATTGACTTGGACTCAGGAAGTATAGGAACTAATACCAACTCAGGAAGGTGACTTAAGTCAAGTAAATGTTCAAGAGTCGAAATTGGTTCAGGAAGTGGGTCCAAGTCAAGAAAGTGAATCTCAAGTCCACATTTATTTTCTAACAATGGATTGTGACTTAATATTGGTGATTCAAGTTCAGGAATGATAGGTGGGGGAATCAAAACTGACTCTAACATATTACTCAAGTTTGGTAACAAAACAGGAGTCAAGACTGATTCAGAAAGTTGAACTGGATCACAGATTTGAAAATCTAGGTCACATATCTCATTGAGTTCAATATCAAAAAAATGAGAACTTGCCAATTTATCAATGGGACTTTCAAGAGTGTAAAATTGGTCAAGTTCAATATGATCATCAAAAATGAGTGATTCAATTTCATAATGAATTGGCACAGGATCCAATGTTGACTCGGGAAGAAGATCGAAATCAGGTGAGGACACCGGAGTCATTATTGAATTAGGAAGTAAAACTGAATCACTAAGTTGAGGTTCATGATCATATTCATTTTCAAGTTCGATTTCAGGAAAAGGATAACTTGCCAAACTGTCAACATTTGGAGTTTGGGCAAGTTCAAATGATTGTTCTGAAATGGAATCTTGATTTCCAAAACAACCTGGCTCGTCGGCTCTAACAGAGTGGTTAGTGACATCAGAAATGGGCAAACGGTGGGAACGTAGGGATTGGACCATCATATCTATGTCACGATTTCGAGCATTTTGAGCATGAGTCATAGCTTCAAGCATCTTTTCATAGTTCATGGATTCATTGTTTTGATGAAAAGATGAAGTGTTGTCTTGGAAGTGGTAGTGAAATTGTGACTCCATCAGATTTTGTGATTGTTGTTTGGACTCACGCATACTCCTTTCCAAAATTGATGGTTTTCTATTTTGGACTGGTGGAACTGAGTATGACTCTTGGGGATATTGTGGACTAGGTGAAGAAGGAGGACAGATTGGTTGAAAATTAGACTCGGGGGAGGTGAATCCCCAATGACTCTGTGAAGAGTTGAAATCATTATGAAAATGAACTCGGCGTGTAATATGGATTATTATTGAAGTTGGAAAAATTATTATTATAAGCCATATCACACAATGGAATAAAAACAAAAAGAAAGAAAAAACAAGCAAAGAAGCAAACAAATAAAAGGAAAAATTCTAACTAGGTTAGGGTAGACCTATGACCTAGACGACTCCTAACTGATTAGATTGTCCACGGGAGGTTTAATGCAGACTTTGACCACAAGCTAATCAGCCAGGTCAGGGTAAGGTTGGTGGGAGGTTTTCCGTCAAAGACGTTCCTTAATTAAATAACCACCAACCTTCGGGCTTTCGGCCCTCAATCCCTTTCCTAGACACTGATTTGGCAGGAGTCAAATTCCAACACCTTTCCCCCTTAGGATAATCTCCTAATTGCGTCCGAGATGTCCCTAGGGCCAACGTCTACTCATTTTTAGTTAGGCTTGGGTTAGTGAGTGCTTGGAATCTTATTTTTGGGCTAAGGAAGGGTGATTAAATCCCAACCTTATCTTGTTAATGGGTGGTGCCCTTAAAATCAATTTGTGCAAGTGTACAAGATAAATAAGATTCACTCAAAGCGATATAAATCAACCAAGAAGTGAGTCCTATGCTAAATGCAATGCATACGTACCTTGCTCCAGCACTCTTCAACAGTAAAAATAAATGAATTGAAAAGACACGTGCCTAAAATGCAAACGTCTAATCAATTTTTTATCTTTTCAACAAATGTTTTACTGTTGATTATTAGCAGGCTTATGTGATGGGATATAAGAAAAAGTAAAGTTGCAGAAAACTAAAATTTGCAAAGCAAGCAGCCCTGCAAAAAGACAGTTAGTAGTCCACTCTTTTTTGCCGCGTTTTCGCGGCGTTGGCCGCGGATCCGCGGCAAAGCAGAGGGCACTTGGTCTCTGCTTTCTAGAGCAGAGGCCCAAGGCCACTTATATGTTACTGTAACTTTAATTTCCTGCTTTGCTTGCCCTTTAACCTGCAACAGAGAAGAAAGTTCGTTTTAGTTTAAAAAAAATTTTCAATAAAAATTCAGATTTCAATAAAAACGTTACCCTCCCCGGCAACGGCGCCAAAATTTGGTTGAGGCTAAACCTGCACAAAAAATACGGAATTTTAGAAATTAAGATTAGGATGTGCAAGTGCTCAATTCTTACCGCTATAGCAAGTGGCTATGCGGGTCGTGATCCACAAGGAGGGTTTTGCGATAGAAGCGTTTACGTTTCTTTATTGAAATCTTTATGTAAACAAAACGAGAGTTCTTCTTTGTTTTTAAGTTATAAAAATGAAAGAATAGTTAAAGGTTAAAGTTAGAAAGAAAATGAGAAATGGAGAAGTGGAGAAGATCAGAAAACGAAGAAAGCGATTATGTACAAATGATTATTTACAAAGAAATGAAAAGGATGATTTAGAAGAGGTATTATTGGTGATTTAATTTACAGAAATAAAAGAAAAGAAATAAAAACAATTGCTTACCTTCTTTTCACCAAAAGCTTACCTTGAGTCTTCAGCGACGATTTTACCTTGAAGTGGAGGCATTCAGCGCATAGCCCATAAGATTTGAGTATTAGTCTATTCCACATTACATCATCAAGACTACTTCAAGAATGAAATGATACAGAGAGACTCACAATTCCATCGTCATGAGCTATCGGTGGCACTCGCAAAGGCAAGGCTCTCTCAATGCTTTAGACTCACTTGGAAGACAGTTGTACCAAAGAAAAGTGAAGTAGTAAAGAAGAAGAAGAAGACTAAAAAGAAGTACATATACAGAAAAAACATCGATTCAATTTCATAACAATCAAAGAAAAGAAATAAATCTTACACCGGTGTCACTCCAGCTCAAGCTTCATTCTTGTTCTTCGATGAAAGTCTGATATCCTCTTATTTACATAAATGAAAATTACAATTACATGAAAAAGAAAAACAAAAACCTAAACTAAGAAATGAAAAATCGTCTAAATCCTAACTCTGCATGGTCGTCCATTTTCAGCACAAAGAATGGCCTTTTATAGGCAAAAAAACCCAACAAACAGGATCCCGGGGAGATCGGGGGAGCAAACGCTCCCCCTAACTCCCCAACTTTGTCGCGGAAACGCGGCTTGGGCCGCGTTTCCGTGGCCAGGGTGTGGCCAGGTGGCCACACCCTGTTGGTGGGTCGTGTTGGTTTGGCCTTCTGACTTTATCTGTAGTTGGATTTTCAGTTTGAGTCCCGGAGTGTGACGAAATGGCCTTGGATTCTTGGCTTTAACCGATCGATTCTGAGAGGATTCTTCTCAACCGGTTTTCAACCTCTCAATTTTGCCCTGATTTACTGAGTGCGAATTAATTCTGATTTAATTCAGAATTTTGGTGGGCTTTGGGTTCATTTCTTTTCAACTCCTTAAAGATTGGGCCTGCAAATAAATCAAACAATTAATTAGGACAATGCAGGCTTTTATTCTATAATAGGTATGGAAATATGATACTAAATATGCAACATTAGCGACCAATCACCTGACCACGCCGTTGACGCTTCAAGCTTAGGAGCACGGGTGAAGTTAAAGCATTTAAATGCTTAGCCTCGAGAAAGGGAATAATCTCCTTCGTTAAATGTAAGAGAAGTTATTCTAACCTTGAAAAAAGGAGCAATACCTCTCGTAACTCGCAAAAAGCGGTTAGCCTTGGGAAAAGAATGTTGTTCCAATCCCGATTTAAACTGAAGCTACTCCGGGTGGCTCGAACGCGAAGCTATCCAAACGCAAAGCTACCCAACGCGAAGCTACCCAGAATCGCGAATCTAAACAATTCCTCGGTGACCTTATTCCAATCCGAAAGCCGGGTTGAAAGCGAAGCTGAACTCAACCACTAAGGCGACGTTCTCATTTCACATACCATCAATCGAAGCAGTTCAAAGTATTTCGGAGTCTGAACCATTCCATTGCAGACTTACGAAAACTTTAAAGGGGGTCTTGTTGACACTCTAAAAAAGACAAGATTCCTAGCTGACCTGAACGAGGTCTAACTTGTTGATATCTACAAAAGACAAGTGACAGACAAGCCGACGGCCAGTTCTTCACTCATCTCAAAGGGGGACGACTCAGCAACTTGGACTCTAATGATCCAGTGAAGCAGACAGTAAGCCGAGGTCGTCCTTAAAAGCCCATGAGAAGGCCCAAGCAGATCCAGGGACACTAAGTTAGCTCAACACTTAGTCTCGCACGAGCCCACGAGATAAGTCTTGCATGAGAAACCAAAGTTGCTTAGCATCGCAGAAAGCTCCTTCACAGCCTCGCTGCGAGCTAACTTATAGCTTTGCCCAAAAATGCTCAGTTAACTCTGAAGAAAGTTAACTCCGCTCGAAGCTCCACACAGTTGCGCAAAGGTTGACTGGTAGCTTTACCACAAATCTTATCCAGCTCCGCTGAGAGCTTTCTTTTAACTTCGCTAAATGCTTCTCCCAGCTCCGCCATGAGCTCAACGTAACGACTCCGCTGTGGGTCTTTTATGGTCACCTTTGACCAATCAAATCTCCAGATGAGATCAAATCTAATTGAGATCAATTGGCAGTTGCTTGCCATAATCTTTTGACTCTCCCAATCAGGTGAGAAAATCATGGGAGATCTTTCAGTTATTTAGAAAGAATCAAGGGAGTAGCCCTCATTTAGTAGAGCGGATCAAAAGATCAGTACTACTTGCTATTCCTAACTTCGCGAAAGCTGTCTTGAGCCTCGCAGCGAGGCTACTTTCTAGATGTAAAATAGATTGACTCAATCTGTTTCCAGATTTTTAGGGCAATTATACCCCTATTCCTCCTTATAAATAGCCTACCAGGGGCTAAAAAAGAGGAGAGACGGGCAAGCATAGAGAGAAGATTGCTCCAGAAGCAGGCTTCTAACTAGAGGGCTCTACCAATCCTTTGTTCTCTGATTCCCCGAACCAAGCGAGAAGGGAGTCTTATCAGGCGGCAGTCCGATCGTCTAACCGATCGCATCGTCAAAAGAATAAAGTGATCGCGCGCTGATCAGATTCCTACCGGCACACTTCCCCAGAAATCTCAAAGGAGATCTACTTGTAATTTTTCTTTTCAATTACTCGTAATTTAGCTCCTCGACACTATTTTTTGTAAGTTTTCTCTTTCGCAAATCAATGGAAAACAATTGTATACTAGATTGATCTCATTACTCCTAAAGTTAGGTATTGCAAGTCATTATGATACTTGTACTATGCTAATTGACATGCATTATATCATACTTTCTTCTTATTAATGTTTCATTCATTTCTTCCTTTCCAGTATATGTTATCATTTCATGTACAAACTGTTTATATGCACGAGCACCTTCCCTTTTTCTTACATACTCATTAGGTCGCTTCTGACGACCCCGGATTCGCACGTCCAAATACTGAATGTTTCTTGTTGTTATTGATCAAGAGTTTGATGAGCCTGGACATGTTGCGAGGAGTGATTGTAAAATGAAAGTGATAAGAATTACCGTCTAGCTTTGGGCTAACGGGTCGTGTCCACGAGAAGGAATGCGATCAAAGCTTTTTGGTATTTTTGTTTAGGAAGCAAAGAATGGTGTTGTTTTTTTTTAGTTGAAAAGAGAATGGAGAGAAGGGAAGTGATTAAAAGAAAAATTGAAAATTAAAGAAGGCTTTGAAAAAGGTGATCTTTTAAAAATGTTGAAGATTGTTTGGTGGTTTTTAATATAGAAAAAAGATCTAGGCTCACTATCTTATTACTCAACGATGTGTTCTTCTCTTAAAATTCTTAGTGCCTCAACTTGATCATAGGCAAAAACATAAGCTTTAATTTTGAAAGTTTTAAGCAAAGCAAATAAGATTGTTTGGAAAAGTTTAATTCTTTTTCTTAAGAATCCTCTTGAACTGAATGTTAAATCATCAAGTTTCTTTCAAGTATGAAATAAAAGCAAGTTCAAGTGATTTTTTTTAAAGAAATAGAAGTTTAGAAATCCAAACCCATCCTCATGGCCTTCAAGAACACTTTCAAAGAAGACAGGCTTAGTTTAAGGCATGCATATGATTCTGTTGGGTTCTTTACATCAAAACCATTCAAAATAAGAGAGATCGAAGAGAGGGATGATAGTGAGCCCAGAAGACAAGTTTAGCTACTCATGAAAGATGTAAAACAAGACATGTAAATAAAACAAGACATACCCGTGAATTTGAGTAGAAGAAGAGAAATCTTGATCCTTTATTGATGTCACTTCAATCTTCATATTACAATCACTCTATTCCTCTCCCTCACTGGTATTTGAACTGAACTACAAATTAGAAAACAGCGATACAATTTCTCTATACTATCTAACAAAGAACCTAAACCCTAAAGACAAAGAGAAAAACTTAAATTAATTTCTGGTTCTTTTTTCTCTGAAAAATACAGTATTTATGGGCGAAAACCAAACGGGGGAGGGCGTACGAAGATAAGGGAGCAAATGCTCCCCCAACAGAAGTCAAACCGCCGCGAAAATGTAGCTTTGGCTGCGTTTCCGTGGCCATGGTGTGGCCAAGTACCCACACCTGGTTGGTGGGTCTCCTTTGTTTGGAGATACACTTTTATCTCCTGCTTGTTTTCCCATTTCAGCTCCAGGATTTGATGAAACAGTCTTTGATCTTTGGTTTTAACCACTTGAATTGGGAAGATTCATTTTAACCGTTTTTCAACCTCTCTGATTTGCCATGATCTGTCCTGATTCCTGATTTCAAATAAATTCTGAATTAAATCAGAATTTTATGGGCTTTTGGGCTCCTTTCTCTTTCCTATCCTTTAGCAATGGGCCTGCATTTTATAAAGAAAATAGAACTTATTAATATGATTTATTTAGATAATAAACATGGTAATGTGACAATATATATGCAATATATATGACCGATCAAGGAGCTGGAGTTTTCCCTCAACCTATTCTGATATTATTGTTTCCTTTTTATCCCTGTGATTTCTGTAGTTTCCTTGATTCTATATATATCAGACTCTTCGTTATTTCATTCCTTATTCACCATCATATGTGGACATATATATGTGATATTTCAGTGATCGTTGATTTATTATAATTTAGATCTATAACTTGTTCGGGTTACTTTAGGCTTAACGTGTATACGTGGGGTATTCTTCTCGCTTATACGTCGTCGACTCTTATCGCGACTCCGTTTTCACGTAATTTGGGAAGCGGGGCGTGACACACATAGTCACATATATAGTCACATGCACATGTTAGCACAACTGATAATTACAAATACTATCTCATAATAACAAGTTTAAATATTGTCTGGGAATCATGAAGGATTACCCATCTACAAAAGTACATGTTATATTTGTGGAATTGACCATATTCACAAGTTGTGAAATATTTATTGCCATGAATTGAATTTATCAGGGGGAGCTTTACTCTCTAACATTCTTAGCACATTGGCAGGTAAATAGGGGGAGCTTCAAAAATAGTAATAAATCTTTTCTTATTTACAATGTTGTCTTTCCAATCAAATTTATAGTTGCCATCATCAAAAAGGGGAGTTTGTAACTCCTATGATATTAATAATATAATTAACCTATAAATTAATCTACTAACAAGTTAGATTAGTAGTGTTGTCTTATTTCAAGATAAGACTATTCTTGAAGGATGGATGGATTTGAACTACTAATATCACATGCATATAAAGGATGGAAGGAATTATGTAAAACTCCACAAATTTTATATTCAAACTAACAAGGAGCTACTAAAGAGCAAAGCACATCTAGGTTCATAAGATCAAGCTACTTCAAGATACATCAAGTTATAAAAGAGAAAGAGACAAAAATATATTGAGTTAAAAATTCCATCAATAGAAACTATGTTAGTAATTAAATAGTGATTTTATTATTAAACATATATTTAGCATAAGTAGGATTTTTCTATTCCAGTTTCTAGGTAGAATCTCCATTCTACCACCTAATCTTACCACTCAGCCTCATTCTACCAGCTATGTCCAGTACAAGTTAAACGAGATATAGCTATCACAATTATATTCCATTTCTGATTCTTCTCTAGATATTATATTTATTAGTCTATGGTAATTAGTTTATAGTACCACATGGGTTGTACTTCATTTGGTATATTACCCACTTTTTACACTAACTTCTCTCACACAAGTAAGCTGTATATACCCTACAGTACACCTAAAAATTTGGGTCTGTTTATATCAATCTGTCTCTCTCTGTCCTTATACTATTGACAGTTTTTGACTGGCCATTCAGTTTTTACAGCTATGTTGAGATACCCGTTGGGTATATTTTGGGAGAATACTTCATCTCTTTCTCTCTATCTGAAATCTCCATTTTTTGTTCCCTGTTTGCCGCTGTAGATGCATTAATTGCTGATATTTGTGCTCAGTTTTGATATCTTTTTTTACAGCAGCATTTAATGCTCTAACAGATAGAAAATCTGCCTCTCTCTTTCTCCAATGGTTGGATTCATTATGATGTTGCCTTGTTGTTTATATAAAACCTTGTGCATTCATTGCAACAAGATGATCACAACATGAAAAATTCAGAAAAGCAAAACCTGTGCTCTTCTACCTTCAAGGTTTCAATTTCAGATCTCACCAAATAAAAGTGGTTGAGCCAATCATCTTCATTCAAGTTCTAATTTTCAGAAAAAGTCTCAAGCACTTAATACAAGAGAATTTCATTAATTTCATTTATTTCTCTATTGGAGAATCTCAATCTCATCTTTTATACTTATTCTAAATTATCGTTCTTATTACTTTAGACTTATTATGTCAAATTATTGTTGATAATACTTAGATCTATATGATTATATAGATCTCCTATTATATTATCTATTTCGATTCTATAATTGTGTTTTAGTTCTCACTATTGTGTTAGAGAATAATTATTGTTATACTCATTGTAGTGTGCCTCAAGATAGAGGTGTTGTGTAAATCTAAGATCGGGGAGTATCTTGGTGGTTTATAAATCCAAAATTAGATAGCATCTTGGTGGATTGTAAATTCAAGCTCAAATAAGAGTCTTGGTGGTTGTCATCCTTACTTTAAGGAGAAGTTTTTTAGTGAATTTATAAATTTTAGAGAGGAGACCTCTAGGTGATGGATGTAGGAGAATTTTCCGAATTACCTAAAATTGTTTATGCTCTCTGTTGTTATTATTATTGTTTATCGGTTTTGCATACATATATATTCACTGTTACATTACTCATTTCTGTTTTCTGTTCCTTCTACCATCTGACTGGGTGATCTTACCAGTCTGCTTATTTTTACAGTTAGTCTTATATCAAGTATATTTAATGTTTAATTATCTTTTACCCTATTCACTCCCCTCTAGAGTCTGACAACATATATCAGATAACTCAGTCCAATATTTATCATCACTAATTCTTTGTTAAGGTTCAGTAGTGTTCTCCATGGAGATTTTGGTTTGAAAAATTTTGGAATGTGGTTTCCGCCTTTAGTTTTGAGAGAACCATATCAGCACATCTGGATTCCAAATCAGGGAATTGTTGTTGAGGTAGCCTGTTATTGTTGTAGCAGGAACACTGAGGACTTAATTGTTCGACAAGATGCCTAATAATTATATAAAGCAGTACCTTTGGCTTGGATAAATTACTTAAGTTTTTGTTTGGACGAGGGTCAAGCATTTCCAAGTACAAGGTATATGGTATTAGTTTGCCTTTTTGGAATTATGGCAATGTTGTTACATAGAGAGTCAAGATAAATGTACTCATGTTGGTGGGACAGTCATACCAGCCCACGGAACTCCAGATGGCTTCAGGAAAACATTACAGATATGGTCAGAAATGTCAAAGCAATGATCAAGTTCATTGAAGAGGATGAGGGTTCCTTTGCAAGGATAGCAGAGATGTACTATCAGAAGCGCCCTGGGATAATAAAATAAGTGGAGTTCTATAGAGTATATCATGCTTTGGCCGAGAGAAGTAATGACCAAAATTGCTCCTATCAGATTCATTGTGTCATCACACTGTCAAGAATTGTGAATTTTATAGAAAAGTTAAGAAGACCAGATAAATGAAAAGAGAGGTTAGGGAATTTGAGCGTCAAAATTGTGCCTGAAATGATGAGAGAGGGAAGGGTAATGAGTTATCTTCTGTTGTGTGTGTCTCCAAGCCTTACACTCTTGTCGATGCTTAAATCAAAACTAATCCTATGAACTTTGAGTTAGACCAAGACAGGTTTTCTGAAACAGACTGCCTTATAGATTATGGAAGGGAGACACAACTTTCTCAGGATATAGAGAAAATTAAAGTCGCCACAGAAAATAGTTAGAACTCTATAAACATTGTTTCAGATGGAGAAACTTCAAAAGTATCAATCATCAACACAGATATAGTTACAAGGAAAGGGGAGGATCATAAAACTGACACACTTGAGTTTTTGAAGCTGATACCTCCTACTATGGTTGAGAATATTTCTCGCAGGAGCGACTTTTTCACTCCAATAAGTTTGGATGCTCTGAGAGAAGTCGGACATAATTGGGTTGGAAGTATCGATTGACAGAGAGAGCCCAGTTGCATCACATCTCGTACTTCGAGTTCTGCTAGAAGATACCAAAAATAATGAAGTTTGTCAAGAGGCCAAGGAGTACCTTTTAGGAAAACATGGGGTTTCAATTGATAAACAAAAATCTAGACAAAAAGTGCCGCCAAACTGTTCAACAGTTGGTGTTAGTGCTTGTGTTCTTGTTCTAATGATAGCAAATCTGATGTCAGGCTGAGTCACACAATCAATATAGATATTAAAGTGGTTTGATCTGTGTAAAGTAAGCACAGCTGAAATTTATGGTGATGTAGATTCTGTTTCTTAGCAAAAAGAATTTTTTGCTGACAAAGTTTTGAAACAAACTTTCATGACGCTGATACTAGGAATGTAAATGTCTCCAATAAGGAAAATGAAAATGAAGTGTTGGGACTAAATACCCTGAATCTGTTGCATGATAATTCTACTGCGATATCAGGAAAACTCTCTAGTGCCAGTGTTCTTACACACACTTAATTTTTTGATGATTTAGTTAGAGAAAACGATGTACCCAGGTGAAAGTTTGCCTGGCATTGTAAATATAGAATATACTTGTTTCAAAACTATTAAAATAAAAAATTTGAATGTTGAAGGAACATCTGATGCTATTGGATAACAGGTCCTTTGTAACGGTCCCAGTCCTAATATTTTTCATTATCACCATTGTCACTATTTATCCTTAATCTAATACTGAGATTCCCAATATATTCGGCAGCATTTCCTTTAAGCGGCCCATCAAAATACAGTGCTTTACTTTCGGCTAGCATCAGCCTACTTATGGGTTCACAACATTCCACGTAATATATATATATATATATATATATATATATATATATATATATATATATATATATATATATATATATATATATATATATAATCTCGGCATGATTTCATCCACGTCAAGTTTCTAATATTTATTTCAACCAAACCCAGTATGGCAATTCATAAGTCTACACATTTCTACTCCATTATATTCATAACCTCCATCTCATGAACATGATTCAAAGTCAAATACTCATTAACACAAGCATTTCATACATTACAATGCATTACAAAAGTTTATAGCATGCATCATCATAGAAAATTTTACATAGGTTTTCTTAAGTAATATACACAAAAGAAGGATCATGCCAAAAGTGAAAATGAACTCCAGTTGCCACCTATCCCGTATATTGGCGTTAGGCGGGCCCTTTGCCTTTATCCATACCTGAAGGTGATTAATATAATAGGGTGAGCTCAACAGCTCAGTGAGTAAAACAATATATATATATGTATAACAATTATTTTTATCTGTTGAAATTTATTTTGATGATAACAAATGTAATTTGTACTATTTTTTGTATTTTAAAATATATGTTAAAAGCCTTGATCACACACACTAAATAGTATTATTAGTCGACTTGACCTTTCTTATAGTCGACTAATACAGTTGCTAGTCGACTTATCATAAGTCTATAGTCGACTAAGTCCTGTCCAGAAAAGATATCCACTCTCTATTTGTTGACTGTAATCAATTTTAGTCGACTACACTATTTTATAAGTCGACTAATAGTAGTTTTCAAACACTTGCATATCTGTATTATACATCTGTAGTCGACTTAACTCCTTGATTAGTCGATTAACTAAGTCAAAATTGCCTATATTAGTCGACTTATAACAATTTCTGACTGTTAAATATTCTCCTATAGCATTAGCATGCATTTTTCCATTTTAGCCGTATAAAGAATAAAACAAGTTCAGTTTTATCATTAACACACTTGTTAAAACATGAAGTTAAACTCCCCTTCGGTCACCTCTGATTAAACCGAGTCCCTTCCTCCATTATCATTATTCCAACATAATATATTCCCCTTCTGTCATCTCCGATTCAACCCGGTCCCTTCCTCTAATACGTTATTCAACGTAATATTCTCCCCTTCGGTCATCTCCGGTTCAACCCGGTCCCTTCCTCCAATACGTAAGAAATATAACTTTCATTCAATAACAACATGCAAGTAGTCATAAGGAAATATCAACATAAATGATTGTCATAATTTGCAACTTTACATTATGCGAACATTATGAAAGTCGTTAATTTGTATAAGTAACAATTTGCTAAATTAACAACACACAAGCCTTTTCAAAGTAACCAACACATTGTATCATCTTAATTTGTGTGTAACCGTATACATGCATAAAATTAGGTATTATCTTTGTTTATAGAATTATTTCTTTTGAAAGGCATGAGTTTGACTATCGTGTATACACACACAAAAGTTTATCAATTATGCGTAACGGTAAGCATACATGAGATTACCAATTACCTACATCATGTGAATGGATAAATATGTATGGATTTACTATAACATACACACATAGGTTAGCCTATTATATACAAGAATATGTATAAATGAAACTAGCTAATACTTACACCCATGGGATTATCTACTATGTATAAAGGTATGCATACAATGAAATAGTTACAACATATTTACCATAGGATTGTCTATTATGTACACTTAAAATCTAGAAACTATGTACATGTGTTATCGTTCACACTCACATACACTTATAACTTAACAAATTTCACTTTACTTCAAACTTGGCAACTACCTACTATTATTTTAGAGTTTGGATATTCTACTCACCCTTGAAGAGATCACCCCCGATTAACAAGCTTATTTTACCGCTATATTAGAGTCTACAAGATCATAACAACATCATTAGTAGTTTATAAATGAAAAAGAATAAGAATGGCGTAGTAGGCCTAAAGATTGCTTACCTTAATCAACCAAAAATCACCCTCCTATCTTGCTAACCTAGGTCAATATTATCTTCAAGAAATTAATCGCTCTAATATGATGTTAAATCACCATTTTTTCATGCTCTAATAGGCTTTTAGAGAAGATAATATAGGCTTAGGAAGTCCTTTTTAGTAATTAGGAAGGAAGGGGAAGAACAGTGAGTGAATGAGTGAGAGAGAGTGAGTGAGTGAATAGGAGAATGGAGGAGGGGAGAGGGGACTGTTGGCTGTCCCCTTGGCCGGTAGCAGTTGAAGAAGGAAGGGGGAAGATTTAGGAGAAGGAGAAATGAAGAGAGAGAGTGTGAGTTGACAAATGAACATTTTCTCCCATTTTTAATCTTATATACATCAACCTCCTATAAGGAGATCATGCCAAGTGCCCCTTAAAATTATTACTCCACCTCTCCACCTTACTCCTATAGTAAGGCTTCATACCCCCTTCATTATGCATTTGTACCCCACAAGTATGGTAGGAAGTATGGTAGGAAAAAAGTCAAAGATATATGTGTATTTATACACTTATACACAACTTTATACTTGTATATGCATTGTATAAGATTTTAGTGTAGATACCATTCATGAATTATTGTCCCCATATCATACCCCTAAGGTGATATAGAGTCTCAAGTGTATTACCCGTAACCAAGCATTACTGGTCATTAACACCACTTTAAGATCAAAACTTACGTTCTAAACTTTAAAAAAATAGTTATGCATTGCATTGTCAATAAAATCACCTAATTAACCCAATATTAGCATATAAGATATTAACTGGTGATTAATTAAGGTAAGTGTTACATCCTTACCAAACCTGTGCGTTGGAGGATGTGGCCAAACTTAAGCAGTTTCCTGTGACAATGACTCGAACTCAAGCACACTGTAGGAAGTGGAAAATCTTGCTTAGTGTGGAAGCTGAAGACCACACATTTCAGTAAGTGGGCGGAAATGAGGAAGTGGGAAGTGTCATTTTCCACTTTTATTGTCTATCTAAACACAGTAAAAGGAAAATAGAAAAACCCTTTTTCCTTTTCGCTTTTCTCTTTTCTCTTTTTCACAACCATTTCCTCACTTTCTAGGTGTTACGGTTAATTTTGTGGTCATGTAACTCATTTGTGATAAGTTGTAGCTCTAAATAGTTAATTTTGTGGTCATGTAAATTTTACTTGCATTCTAATTACAGTCCAATTTTTTCATAATTAATTTTATTTTAATATTATTTTACGGTCAACTTTATGGTCAACCTTTCTACTTTCACTTCCATATTACTAACCAAACAGCGAAAAATATAATGTATTTTTTCATTTTCACTTTCCAACTACCAACCAAATACCAAAAAAAATACGCACAAATTCTCATTTTTCACCAAAAAAAAAAAGAAAAGAAAAACTTACTTCTCACTTCTTCTCGTCCACCCACTTTCTTGAATCCAAATAGCCCAAGCCTAGATGGAGGAAAGCTGATATTTTGATCCAAATGTCACATCACTTTCTAGTGGTAGTTAACCCTACCACCACAATGATATATTATTGTCATGAATTAATTTCTTGATAGTAAGCTGCTGCAAGATTTCTTTGGTCTTTTTCTATCGATTACAGAGTTGTATATTGTTACAATTTCATCTTATTTCGAAGTTGACAACTCTGAATTAAGCTTTAGAAGATGAAAAAAAAGAAGAAAAAAAACTGAGTTTCATTCTTGATTCGGAGTTGGCAACTCAAGGCGAAGCTTTGGAAACTCAAAAAAAAAAAAAACAGTTTCATTCTTAATCTGGTGTTACCAACTGCTCGCAACAAAAGACCGCCACACTAGCGGAGTGAAACAATCCAGCGTTTACTTGGCGCCGCTGCATGTCAGAACCATAGGGATTGATTTTTGAAAATAAATTTGGAATACACCTGTTTTTTAAATTAAATTTGAAATAAAAGAGTTATTAAAGAAATTTTCCTTATTCAAATTACATTAAAAATATTAAGACAATGTTTTTTAAAAATTTGAAATTCTAAAATCAGATTTTTTGATCCAACTCAAGTGGGACGTTCACGGGCCTCTGACGACTAATACGGTATGACGTCACAAGAAAAGGAGACGATGACATCACCAGCGACCAAGGGGACCCATCCGTCCCGCTCGCATTCATTGCCTGCTACGGTCATAAATAATATTACAATTATCATTATTAGCAAACAGTTATTCCCCTCCCACTTGACTTCTTTTGGGCGCTACAGTGCTCTGCCCGGTAAGTAAAAAAATAAAATAAAATAAAAAATTCAAGAATCTAAGATCCCCTGACATCAATATTATTATATTCACAAAACCAAAAATTATTCAATTGATGGGGAGGCTGATGAACGGTTGCACACAACAAGAGCAAGAGCCAACAAAAGAAGCCCATCACGGTTGTCTACATCCAACCGCATGACGGTCCGGACCAGCGAGTGGGAGTTCCTTGCTCTCGTGCAGAAGATCACCGGCCGGGACTTCAATGTCGCCGAAAAAGGGACGAGTACTGTGATTCAATGATCGAATCGGTGCTGAAACAATCCAACTATTCTGAGAGTATTACTAGATGTGCGAAGCAAGAAGAAGATCAAGTGATTGGAGTCGAGATGTATGAGAGCATTGTGAACCCTTTTGATATGTTAAGAGGATTTTCCGAAGTTCATGTCGTTGTCTCTGATTTACGACCCCCAGGGCGGCTCCATGTCAAGGTTGGAGCACAGCGTGAGGGCTGTATATATATGTTTATCTATTGCTCTATTGCTTTTGTTAGAACCTCGCCGAAGATTCAACGCGCACGTTGCCGACGAGATTCACAGCTAAGCTACACAAGAAAACTCACACGAATTGAAAACACGATCTCGAATTGGTGCTGCAAAGCTTTTTGGCTTGCTTTTCATTGTATAATTCTCTGCTTTTAAAGACAACTAAATGGAGAACAAAATGGAAAGAAAGACTGCCTTCAATCAGGCCGATCACACAAGGTAACTAACCTAAACATGGTATGCTAAAAATACTGTACATGTGCTAAAATACTGGCAAGATTAATTTAGCACGTTTGCTAAATTAGTGGCAAGATTAATTTAGCACGTTTGCTAAATTAGTGGCAAGGATTTGTGGCACGTTTTGCTAAATTAGTGGCATGCAAGGATTATTTCCTTCAATCTCCTCCTAAGCCTTGTCGTGCACCTTCAGCCACATTGATCATGCCGATCTTTGAGCGAAATTCTTGAAATTTTGCCCTGCCCAATGACTTCGTCAGGATATCACTGAGTTGTTCTTCACTCCTGACGAACTGTACCTTGATTAGACCTTTTCTTCGCATTTTCGGACCAGATGGTACTTTACCTCGATGTGCCTACTCTGTTCATGGAGAACCGGGTTCTTGATCAGGGCGATGGCTGACTTGTTGTCCACTTTAAGCAGAGGAGCGCTCGGCTTGGACCCCTGCATTTCTCCCAGCACTTGAGCGAGCCACAACGCCTGGCAGGTCGCATTTGCCGCAGCAATGTACTCCGATTCACAGCTGGATTGCGCCACAATCCGCTGCTTCTTCGACTGCCATGAAATTGGGCTTTCCGCCAGCATGAAGATGACTCCAGTTGTGCTCTTTCTAGCATCAAGTCTCCAGCAAAATCAGCATCGCTGAAACCTGTTAGCTGGGCTTGATTTCCCTTCTTCCTGCCGAACCAGAGCCCCCAGTTGCTTGTTCCCGCCACATAACGAAGAATCCGTTTCAACGCTGCAAGGTGATCCTCCTTTGGCTCCTCCAGAAAACGGCTAACATATCTGACTGAGAACGCAAGATCAGGGCGGGTATTCACCAGATACCTTAAGCTCCCGATGAAACTCCTGTATGCTGTAGCGTCCACCGGTGACTCCGTGCTCTGCTTGCTTAGTTTCAGCCGCGCCTCCATGGGTGTTTGGCAAGGATTGCATCCTGCCATGCCGCTTCTCTCCAAGATCTTCGCGGCGTACGCTCCTTGACTGAGCGAGATGCCGCTCGCGCTCTGCTTCACCTCGATCCCGAGGTAGTAGTGAAGTAGGCCGAGGTCGCTCATCTTGAATGTCGCCGCAATCTCGTTCTTGAACACCCTGAGGTCGTCGCGATCCGTTCCAGTGATGACAAGATCATCGACGTAGACTCCGACCACCAGTTTCGCGTTGTTGTCATGGTCCGCATCCAGGTTCTCGTCGTCAAACTCATCATGTTGCTCCGCTACGTTGTCAGACCCCTCCGGAGTCTGGTGTGCTGGCGCCTCTTCTGTATCGACAGCCGTCGGAGTCGCCTGGCCCGTGGTGACGTATTCGATCGTGAAGACGTCATCACCGCCACTCGGCTCTCCATCGTCGCCGCCGGCACCCCAGTCCCACTGGGCCTGCTCGTCGAACGCCACGTCGCGTGTCACATGGACACGCTTCGTGACAGGATCGTAAGCACGGTAGTCCTTGGAGCCGCGCTCGTAACCGACGAAGATCATCTTGCGCCCCCGATCTTCGAGTTTCTTCAGATGCGGCATCGTGTTGCGGACGTACACGATGCATCCGAACGTCTTGAGGTGATGAACCGCCGGCTTCTTCCCGTGCCACGCCTCAAACGGCGTCATGCTGTCCACGCTCTTCGTCGGGCACCTGTTGAGCACATATACTGCAGTGCTTACCGCCTCGCCCCAGAACCATCCGGGCAATCCTTTCGCCTTGAGCATGCTTCTCGCCGTCGCCATCACCGTGCCGTTTCGACGCTCGACGACGCCATTCTGTTGTGGGCTGTACGGCGCGGTGTGTTGGCGATGGACTCCTTCGGCTGCGCAGTACTCCGCGAACTCGGCTGCGGTGAATTCGCCGCCCCGATCAGTGCGGAGCGCCTTCAGCTTGAGCGCGGACTCGCCTTCCGCTCGATCTTGGATCTCCTTGATTTCGGCCACTGCACGATCCTTTGAAGGAATCACGGCTAGCCACATGTATCTGCTGAGATCGTCCACCAGGAGCAAGAAGTACTTGTTTCCCCTTGGTGTTGCCGGCGCAATTGGGCCGCACAGGTCACCGTGTACCAGCTCAAGACACTGCTTTGCCCGGAATTCTGCCTGAGCCGGGAACGGGTTTCGCCGCTGCTTGCCGGCCTGGCACGCCTCGCACAGCTCCTCTACCTGCCCTATCACAAGCAAGCCGCGTACCAACTCCTCCCGAGCTAGCTTCCGGAGCGCTGCCATGTTGACGTGCCCGAACCGCTCGTGCCAGCGCCACGCCACCTCGTCGCTGCGACTGCGCACCGCCAAGCATCTTGTCTCTGCTATCTTGACGTGGAGGGTGTACAGTCTGTTGGCCGCCCGCTTCACCATTGCCAGCAGCCTTCCATCGGGTTCCCTGATCTGCATCATTCCGTCTTTGATGTCAATCTTGTAACCCCTTTCATCAAGCTGTCCTACGCTTACAATGTTCGTAGTTAGTCGAGGGATGAAATAGACACCGGAGAACGATCGGAGCTCGCCGTTCTTGCAGGAGAAAGTGATGGTCCCCCGGCCTTCTATCTGCGCCACGGAGTCATCGCCGAACCGCACGGTGCCGAGTACCGCCGTGTCCATCCTCGAGAATGCGGTCCTTGATCCGGACATGTGATTCGTCGCGCCAGTGTCCAGGACCCAGGACTCCGCCTCCCGATTCTTCTCTTCTCCGAGTTGAGTGAACACTTGCTGCTCCCAGATCTCGATCTGGGTGTGTGTCGTCGCCTCTGATTCGGAGCCGCCATGCCTCTGTTCCGCTCCCAACCCAACCGAAACAGACTGCGAGAGTGGAACATCAGTCAGTGGTGAGGTCGCCGGGGCTCCATCGGAAGATTGCACTTCAGATTTCGGTGGCGAGGAAATGGACGAGATTTTCGCGAGTAGGAGCGAGGCTTCTGCCTCATCTTGGACGGTATGGGCTTGCTCCTGTTTGGGCCTGGATCGGCATTCGCGAGCCCAGTGACCCATCTTCCCGCAACGCCGGCACTCGTCCCCAGTGGGTTTTGACTGCCCACCTGGTGATGAGTCTCCGCGTGCGCGCCCGCGTCCTCGTCTTCCTCCTCCGCGCCGTCGTGCTCTGCCTCTGCCACCGCTTGCACCGCCGCCAGAGTGGTTCTCCGTCTCGCGCTTCTTCCGTCGCGCGTCCCACTCCTCTTCCGTGAGGTACAGTTTTCCCTCATGTTGTAATCACGCCGGCGCTTCTTCGAACGCCTCCTCGGCCTCTTTCAAACACCCGGTGAGATCGGCGACAGACATGGTCGAAATATCGAGCAATGTCTTAATCGCAATGGCGATCTGCTTGAAACGGGGTGGCAGGCTTCGGAGTATCTTTGCGACAACCTTGGCTTCCTCCACTTCTTCATCCATGGTGGCGAGTTGTGCCGCCATGTTGTTCAGGCGTAGCGCGAAGTCCTTGACGGTCTCGCCGTCCTCGAACACGGCGAGATCGAACTTTCGGCGAAGCTGCTGCGCCGTTGACTTCTTCACTCGATCATCTCCGACCCTCAAGGTCGCGATCATGTCCCAGGCCTCCTTTGCCGTCTCCTTCTTGGCGATCGTTGGAATCATCTCTGGTGGCACCGCGCTGCACAAGGCGTCCAGCGCCATCATCTCCTCTTGCGGATCGGCGCCATCCTCGATGACGGTCCACAACGCTCTCGCCTTCAACTTCACCTTCATCAGGAGTTCCCACTCTGAGTAATTGGTCTTGGTGAGGACAGGATACTTACTCCCACTGCTCACCTCACGAATCACCCGTTGGTACACCACACCATCTTTGGAGGCGCCGTCGTTGACCTTCTTCCCAGACATCTTCGATAGCCTCGCTCTGATACCACTTGTTAGAACCTCGCCGAAGATTCAACGCGCACGTTGCCGACGAGATTCACAGCCAAGCTACACAAGAAAACTCACACGAATTGAAAACACGATCTCGAATTGGTGCTGCAAAGCTTTTTGGCTTGCTTTTCATTGTATAATTCTCTGCTTTTAAAGACAACTAAATGGAGAACAAAATGGAAAGAAAAGACTGCCTTCAATCAGGCCGATCACACAAGGTAACTAACCTAAACATGGTATGCTAAAAATACTGTACATGTGCTAAAATACTGGCAAGATTAATTTAGCACGTTTGCTAAATTAGTGGCAAGATTAATTTAGCACGTTTGCTAAATTAGTGGCAAGGATTTGTGGCACGTTTTGCTAAATTAGTGGCATGCAAGGATTATTTCCTTCAGCTTTCTTGATAATTAGTGGCAATATTTGTTAATTTCTCGCTCCCCTGTGATTATTTTTTTCTTCCTTTCTTTTTTTACTTTCATCTTCAGTATTAGCTTAAGGGACTATCGTAGAAAAATAAGGCATCTCCGCTAATGTATGGAAATTCTTGATTCAATAATGTTAATTTTCTAGTTCTAACTATTAACATAGCTAGATAAAATGTTTAAAAATAAATCAGTGAAAAAAAAGTGTCGGCTCTTGATGTGCCATCTAGTCAAGAATTCTCTTTTGTGGGAATTCAACAACATAAAAAATAATAGGGATAAGATTTGAATGGTACCGAAAGTAATAGAAATTTTTGAGAAAAATATAAAAGAGAAATAATTTACAATAGAGCTATATGTATACATATATATCAGAAATAAGTATATCAGTTGACAGCTGAGATTCCCTCTCAGCCTACGGTGACGTGACACATTATTAGCCACACTAATAAGGACCACCCGCCTATTGGAAGAGCTGAAATTATTAAATGCCCTGCGGTAAAAAATAGTAGATATGTATAATTTATTATTATTTTTATATTTCTGACCTTAGTCAATATTGTCACAGTTATCTTTATAACTGTGACCAACTGAACATGAATCAGGTCTCTTCAAGTGCAACCTCATCAAATTCTAAAACAATTTTGAATACTTCTTTATTATTATTTTATTGGCAGATATTAAGAATTTTAGGAATGCGACTAAGTTCTTATTGGTCAAAAAAATAATTCCTCAATAGTTTTAAAAGTGACCTTTGTCACAGTCTATAATTATATATAGGATTGTATCATGTGGAACTCACAAACATGTCACTTTTGTGTGCTTAATATATATAAACAAATTAATTTTTTTACAGAATTTTATGATATGATCTGTAAGGATTTTTCTGATTGCGAACAAAGTCGCAGTTTACTTATTCACATTCCACATATAAACGATCAAAATTTTTTTTACATATTGCATGCGAATAATGACTGTGACTATGGTCGCAGTGCTTAACGACAGCATGATATGGATGATTTCTTTGCTAGGTTAAATGTAATAACGGTGAATAAGGGCTACCACTATAGTCACAGTTTACATATAATTTTATATATTTGTTCTTCACTGTAGTTGTTTGTCTCTTTTTCACTCATGAGAAGAACTTTATATTTGTTTTAAACACTGTGTCCATAGATGCAGTTTTTTAATTTGTGATATACAGTAAAATATACTGATTTGAGAGGATTGCGATCATGATCGCAGCATCATCTGTTTTTATAGTTACCTTTGGACTGCGACCATGATTGCTGTTTTTTACTTGATTGAATGCACAACGATTAAACTATTTTTGTCAGGACAGCGATCTTGATCGCAGTTCCATGTATAAATATATTTAATTATATACTATGACCATAATCGCAGTTCTATTAGTTGTTGAGTAATATTATTATCTAAGTTCTGTGACCATGATCGCAGTTGAGATGCAAAAAATAATAACTATTTATTTATAATCACAAAGTGCGACCATAATTAACTTCTTAATAAAAAAACTTACATTTTTGTTTAGTAAATCATAATATTTCTTATCGTATGATAACAATATTTGCGTGCAATATATAATGTCAGCGACCAATATAGCAGTATTAAAAAAAACCACTCAGAAATTCTTTGATTACTGCGATGCATAAAGAAACATACTTTACATGGAAGATCATTTTTCAGATAGAAGTAAATTTTATTTATAACATAATATGGTCAGAAAGAGACCTTACAAAAAAAGAGAATTAAAATCTCTTAAAAGAAGAAAAAAAAAGGTCTATATCAGAAAAGTATAAAATCCTAGTCCTCATCATCATCACCATCATAAGCAGATTTGTTGTCTTCATTCTCCACGTCTCCTGTTCATTATTTATTTCCACATCTCCCTCGCCAACTGGCTCGCTGTCCTCTTTACTTTCTTCTTCTTTTTAAGGGTACTCTGGTTCGTTAATAAACTCTCAGAAAGGATTGTCTGTATCAAGTTCTTCTTCCGATTCATATCTAGAAGAACCTCCAGAGGATATGCTCAAAGAAAACGTGCCTCAGCATCAGATGACATGCTTTCATCAAGCACGTCTTATTAAGTGGCAGAAAATTAAGTTCCTCCTCACTAGGACCAATAAAAACTTCATCATCCTCGTGAAGAGGAGGATCGGATAAAACATTATTTGATGTAGTGAAATGTCAAAAGGAGTGAAATCCAGACTGCTATCAAATTCACTAGAATCACCTGAAGAAAGAGGACGAGTAGGAGAATGATTGAAATTGAAATCTGAGTGTTCAGAGGAAGAAGATGGGGAAGACATGGTTCAAGAATGAATTGATTCAGAAAGGTTGGAAATCAAATTGAAAAAAGAAAAGAAAAAAATATTTTTTTAGATATGAGATAATATATAGCTACAAGTAATAGAAAAAGGTCAATACTGTGAAACGACATAAATAGCAATAATAAGTGTTATAGGTGACAGTTGAGTTTTCAAAGAAGTGATAAAAAGAAATTAAATATTTATTTGAAGCAATTATGGCAGGAGAATCCAAAGAGTTCTCTTTTTTCTAGAGGTTTATTATGTGAACTACAAATTAGCTTTTTATAGAATATTTTTCCTATATTTTAGATTTCGTATGCTGCACATCTTTCTTTATCGAGATTAATTTTAGTGCACCTCATTTTTCGAGACTGTTGTTGTATCACGATAGATAGGATATTAATTACTTCAATTAGGTAAGAGTAATTAATATAGTATTTTATAAGATGTGATATACGCGGACTGCTCTCACGGTCACAGGGCTAATCTACTTTGTTAAGTCTGATGTTGCTAGGATTGATTCTTTTGTTGTATTTAATAAACGATCAAAATTCTGTTACAGATAGCATGCAAATAAGTACTGCGACTGTGGTCGCAGTGCTGAACAATAGCATGTTTCGTCTATTTTTTATGTGAATAAGAAATTTGACTAGTGTCGCATTCGTGATATAAGATTGGAAGTTATATTATATTAAGTTGGCGACTGATTAGTCTCTAAAACTGCATATTTCATACCACATATTCACATTTATTTCATGTTAAAGTCTGCTAATAACACCTCTCTTATATGTTTCTAGGTCCATGATGTGCAATGAAGAAGAAGATCCTAAATCACCATTTAATGGGTGATTAAAGCCTATAATCTAGCCATTGACTTTGGAGAACTGATTCGTCAAAATCAGGGGTCCAAAATCAGAAACCGAGAACAGCACCTGACAGGGGACAGACAGGACAGGCGCGGCCACCCTATGGCCGCGGAAACGTTGCCATATCCGCGTTTTCGCGACCGTACGGGCTAGGCCGCGCCCGTACTTTGGGCCAGGGTTTGCCCCCTGGCCCCCCTTTCCCCTGGTGCCTATAAATACCCCCTGAGATTCTTCAGTTGGACATATGAAGAGTTTAGTGTAGTTTCTTCCATGTTATAGTTTAGGTTAGTCTTCTTCTTCCTTTGTATTTTCCATTTATTTTAGATCTTGTAAAAGGAGAGAGAGTGGTACATGGTGAGGAAGTAAGAGTGCTTGTAATAGAAGGTGACAATCTATGAAAGGTGCTCTCTTACCCTATCTTTGTTTCCTTCTCTCTAACTCTTTTTACATGTGTAGCTAACTTTTCTCTCATGACAACTGACAACTAACTACTAACCGCTAATTTGCTAACTTCTTATTTGATAATCCACATGAATCTAATAGCCTCTACTTAGCCTCGCTCTTGCAAGAGCCATTGATGGCTCATGATGATGGATCTAACACTCTAATATTTAATTCTCTAACAAGCTAACATTACTTTATTTCATACTTACTCTTATTGGGTTTTGATGATTTAAGTGTACCTTGCACTTGTTGGTTGAATTTGGATGTGAAAGTTAACATATGGGTCATACTTTGAAACGCTTTTGAACCAAGAACTAGTGATGGCCAATGATACATGTGAGGCAACTATCACTAAAAGGTTAGCATGTTGGTGGAGTCATTAGTAGTTAGTAGCCATGAGTTTTCTTTCTATTCCACTTTATTTTAAATATACAAACAAGAACCACAAAAACTATTTCTTCTATGTTTCCCACTTCTTTTTGTTTCACTGTACTTCTCTTTTCATTCTTTGTTTCCTTTCTTTTCATTCTTTATAACATTGAAGAACTTTTTAACAAACACGTGAATCAACCGGTGATTAGTCTCTAAAACTGCATATTTCATACCACATCTTCACATTTATTTAATATTAAATTCTGTTAATAATACCTCTCTTGCATGTTTCTAGGTCCATGGTGTGCAATGAAGAAGAAGACCCTAAATCACCATTTAATAGATGATTAAAGGCCTATAATTTAGCCATTGACTTTGGAGAGCTGATTCGTCAAAACCAGGGGCCAAAAACCAGAAACCGGGAGCAGCACCTGACAGGGGACAGATAGGACAGCACACGGCTCGAAGCGCCATGCGCCCGCCACCGTACCACGCCCGTACTTTGGGCCAGGGTTTGCTCCCTGGCCCCCCTTTTCCCTGATGCCTATAAGTAACCCCTGGGGTTCTTCAGTTGGAGATACAAAGAGTAGTGTAGTTTTAGGGTACTTTTCTTCTCCATATTGTAGTTTAGTTTAGGTTAGGGTAGTTCTTCTTCTTCCTCTTTATATTTTTCATTTGTTTTAGATCTTGTAATAGGAGAAAGAGTGTTACATGAGTGGAATGCAAGAGTGCTTGTAATAGAAGGTGACAAGCTATGAAAGGTGCTCTCTTTACCTCTCTTTGTTTTCTATCTAACTCCCTTTACATGTTTAGCTAATCTTTTCTCTCATGGCAACTAACTATTAACCACTAACTAGTCTAACTTCTTATTTGATAATCCACATGAATCTAATAGCCTCTACTTGGCCTTACTCTTGCAAGAGCCATTGATGGCTCATGATGATGGATCTAACACTCTAACTTCCTAACTCTCTAACAAACTAACATTATTTTACTCCATGCTTACTTTTAGTTTTGATGGTTTAAGTGTAGCTTGCACTTATTTTGTTGAGTTGGGATGTGATGAGTTACGTATAGGTCATGCTTTGAAACGCTCTTGAACCAAGGACTAGTGATGGCCAATGATACATGTGAGACAACTATCACTAAGAGGTTAGTATGTTTGTGTAGCCATTAGTAGTTAGTAGCCATGGGTTTTCTTTATCTTTTTACTTTATTTAGAAATACCACAGAAACCACAAATATATTCTTTTCTATGTTTCCCACTTCTTCGTGTTTCACCGTTCTTATCTTTGCATTCTTTGCTTTCTTTTTTTTTCATTCTTTCAATATTGAAGAACTTTTAACACACACGTGAATCAACCGGTAAAGCTTCTATCGCCTCCCGTCCTTATGGATTCGATTCATTTTAGCCTTTATGCTATAATGGAAGTATCGAGAAAGCCAAAGCACACACACTTTAAAACTTAATTTCAAAACATACACTTTTTGTGCGCGGTTCTCCCCTATCAAATTTAGGCGCCGTCGGGGATGGGAACGGTTTGATTTCACGTTTTTATTAACCTTTCTTCTTTGTTTTTGGTGTGCAGGTTAAATCTTTAGCATTGCAGAAGTCCACACTTTCTCTTGTGTGGTTGGGTAAATTCTTGTATATTCTTATATTCTGCTGCTAAATTTTGTTTATATTACTTGTACACTGTAAATAATTTTAAGCATTAAAATATGGTAATTGGATGCTTTAAAACGGTTTAGACATTTGCATCTAGGCACGTGTCAATTTTTATTCCAATATACTATATTTTATACTTGTGTTGTTCTGATATTGATAGGAGGTGTACATATGGCATTGCATATAGCATAGGACAAACACGTGGGTGATTTACTCTCTTTTTGTGTTAACTCTTACCTATATTGCACACTTGCACAAATTGAAGGGCAAAACTCAATACAACATAAGGTGGGGAAGTCATTACCCTCCCTTAGCCCAAAAATCACCTCCCCACTCACACAACCCAAGGCTAAATAAAATTTGCTAGACGTTGGCCCCTAAGGACATCTCAGACTCATTTAGGAGATTGACCTAAGGGGGAAGTTGTTAGAAGTTGACTCTTGTCAAATCGGTGTCTAAGGTTGGGGATTGAGAGGCGAAACCTCAATGAACAGTGGTTTGACATAATTAGGCCCGTTGAACCGGCACAGATACCTCCCACTGATCTTGCCCCTACCTGGCCGATTAACTTGTGGTCAGCTTCCGACAATATACCCCCCGTGGACAGTTTAACCAGTTAGAAGTCGCCAAGGTCTAAATCAACCCTAGCATAGGCTTGTTTTCTTTTTCTTTTTTTTTTGTTTGTTTGTTTGTTTGTTTTTCTTTCTTGTAAATTGCGATATGGATTTCAACAACAATTCTTTCAATCCTAACATGAATCCATATTTCATCCCGACCTCATTTGATTCGGATAACTCTGACCCGGCTATGTACAACATGAACCAACCATATATGCTGGGTTGGGATTATCCGACTCAATATGACCCATATCATCAATCTTATGACTATAATTTTTAAAATAATTTTCACCCTTCACAGAGTTCATGGGGATCCACCTACTGCGAGTCAAAATTTCAACCATCTTGTCCATAATTTTCAGAATATTCATTCCCTAATTTTGATTCATATACTCCTTTTTCTGAACCACCAATAGAAGAAAAATCATCATTGGAAAGGAGTTTGGAAGAAGTAATAAAGGCCCAAAAATAATTTGAAAACCTGATGGCCTCATCATGTCCACAAAATTTCCAAATTCATGTAGTTCTTTCCCAAAACAACTCAAAGAAAAATCATTATGGGAAAAAACTATAGAATTCGTGCAAGAGACCGAGCGCATAATACAAAATACGATTGACTTCCCATGTCCACCAAATGTTCGTACGACTCACGAATCATGTCATTTTGGAAATCCAGCTTTAATTACATCATACCAATCTAAACTTGACCAACCTCAACCTCTTGACATTTTGGCAAGTTATCCATTTTTTGAAATTGAATTAGAGCTTGAAGTGATCCTGAACCTCAAGTAGTAATTCCATTTCACTTTTGGATTCAATAATGACTCCGGTATCTTTACCAGATTTTTTCTCTATTCTGGAATCAACATTGAATCTTGTACCCGTCTACCGTGAAATTAAATCACCAATATCTTATTATCACACTTCAGTAATGAAGAAAGTGTGTGAACATCAATTCTTTGGTTTGGATCCTATTTTTGAAACAATTTTGACTCTCATTGTTGACCCTCGACTTGATCTGAGTCAAATTCTCGAGTCGGTATCGGTTTTTATTCCTGATCCCTTTGAGTCCAAATCCATCATCTTCCAAAATCACACTCATTGCTGGACAAGGATGTTGAAAATGACTCAGTAATTATTTTTGAAAATTGAAAATTAGATGGGAATAATTTTTTAAATAAGACCATTCAGTCCATCATTCTTTTACTGGGTAGCATTGGAGAGGTCACTGGTAGGTTTCTGCAAGATCCACGATATCTTGATTGGGTCGCAACGCTTGGACCAGTCAGACCACCACCGGAGCCACCTCCTACGGTAATTTTTCTTCCCTCTCCATTTATTTCATGTATATACACATTCACGATGTATTGAGGATAATGCATGAGATAAGTGTTGGGAAGGGTTTACTAACATAGTTACTTTTACATTTTCTTTCTTTTACACTTCTTTTTAATTTAAAAAAAATCTTTTATATAAAAACTCTTTTCTTTTCTTTTTACAAAACTTTTTGAAACAAGATAAATAGTTTTGATTTATTTTTAAGAAAATTAAGATTATTTTAGGAAAGAGGAAAACCTAAAATTATGAAATTTTAAACCAAGTCAAAATAATAGATCTTGTTTAAATTTTAGGATAAGAAGTAAGATTGAAAAAATAATTTGATCTTGAATTTTTTGCCTTAGATTTATGCACTCCACACTTACACAATTTTTGGGATTGAAACAAAGACCGAAATGTCATAATATATATATATATATATAAATAATGATAATAAAAAATCACTTATTGAAGTTGGGTAATTATGCCTCAGAAAACATGATTATTCAAAATGGTGGACAAAAATAAATAATCCCCTTTAGTTTTGTGGCCTTGTTTACTCGAGTCCTTAAGTCCAAGAGATGTTTTCTCATCTGGTGTACTAAGATCATCTGGTTTCGGAGTCACCGGCTAAAGGCTCATTACCCGGGCCTAAGATAACTAAGGGAAGAAAAAAGAAAAAATAATATATATATATAATAATATAAATAAATGGCATGAAATTTAGAGTCGATATCCCAAAAACCTTTACTGTTCACAAAGAGCATATTTTTCTAAGAGTTTTATGAAAGATCAAAGAATCAATTCAATTTTAAAATTTTACATTTAATTTATAACAAGATTTTGCATTTCGACTTAGCTTAAGGAAGAACAATTTCTGGTTACCTCTGACCTTAGATCACTTATATTTTCACAAAAATACTTCAACACTTTTCTCTATTTTAAAATGTGTTTTCAAAATACTAACATTTGATTTCTTTCTTTATGAATTTTGTGGGTGTAATCTACTGAAAACCCTCAGGAGACAAAACTCCTCCTCTAGAGGAAACCTAGGGGTTTAACGGCTTGTTGCACTTGCTCAGTGCAATCACGTCACCAGCGAAAGTGGTGTAATAATTTTCTTAGTTTTTTATTTTGTTCGGGACGAGCAAAAGATAAGTGTGGGAGTGTGATTAGTCTCTAAAACTATATATTTCATATTACATCTTAACATTTTTTTAATATTAAATTCTGCTAATAATACCTCTCTTGCATGTTTCTAAGTCCATGGTGTGTAATGAAGAAGAAGACCCTAAATCACCATTTAATGGGTGATTAAAGTCCTATAATTTAGCCATTGACTTTGGAGACTGATTCATTAAAACCAGGGGTCAAAAACCAGAAACCGGGAGCAGCACCTGACAGGGGACAGACAGGATAACGCGCGCGGCCATAGCCGCGTTTCCACGGCAGTACGGGCGCGGCCGTGCCCGTACTTTGGGCCAGGGTTTACCCCCGGCCCGCCTTTCCCCTGGTGCGTATAATACCCCACTGGGGTTCTTCAGTTGGAGATACAAAGAGTAGTGTAGTTTTAGGGTAGTTTTCTTCTCCATGTTGTAGTTTAGTTTAGGTTAGGGTAGTTCTTTTTCTTCCTCTTTGTATTTTCCATTTGTTTTAGATCTTGTAATAGGAGAAAGAATGATACATGAATGGAATGTAAGAGTGCTTGTAATAGAAGGTGACAAGCTATGAAATGTGCTCTCCTTACCTCTCTTTGTTTTCTATCTAACTCCCTTTATATGTTTAGCTAATCTTTTCTCTCATGGCAACTAACCACTAACCACAACTAGTCTAACTTCTTATTTGATAATCCACATGAATCTAATTGTCTCCACTTGGCCTTGCTCTTGCAAGAGCCATTGATGGTTCATGATGATAGATCTAACACTCTAACTTCTTAACTCTCTAACAAGCTAACATTACTTTACTCCATGCTTACTTTTAGTTTTGATAGTTTAAGTGTAACTTGCACTTGTTTTGTTGAGTTGGGATGTGATGAGTTACATATGGGTTATACTTTGAAACGCTCTTGAACTAAGGACTAGTGATGGCCAATGATACATGTGAGGCAACTATCACTAAGAGGTTAACATGTTAGTGTAGCCATTAGTAGTTAGTAGCCATGGGTTTTCTTTATCTTTTTACTTTGTTTTAGAAATACCACAAAAATCACAAATATATTCTTTTCTATGTTTCTCACTTCTTCGTGTTTCATCATACTTCTCTTTTCATTCTTCGCTTTCTTTTATTTTTATTCTTTCAAATATTGAAGAACTTTTACCACACACGTGAATCAACCAGTAAAGTTTTTATCGCCTCCCGTCCTTGTGGATTCGACTCGTTTTAGCCTCTATGATATAACGGAAGTATCGAGGAAGCCAAAGCACACACACTTTAAATTTTAATTTCAAAACATACACTTTTTATACGCGGTTCTGCCCAATCAACCGTAAAGCTTCTATCGCCTCCCGTCCTTATGGATTCGACTCGTTTTAGCCTCTATGCTATAATGAAAGTTTCGAGAAAGCTAAAGCACACACACTTTAAATATCGATTTCAAAACATATACTTTTTGTTCGCGATCAAATTTTGGCGCCGTTGCCGGGGATGGGAACGGTTTGATTTCACGTTTTGTTTACTTTTCTTCTTTACTTTTTGGTGTGCAGGTTAAAGTTTTAGCATTGCAGAAGTCCACACTTGCTCTTGTGTGGTCGGGTAACTTCTTGTATATTCTTATACTCTACTGCTAATTTTTATATTACCTGTACACTGTAAATAATTTTAAGAATTAAAATACAGAAATTGGATGTTTTAAAATGGTTTAGACATTTACATCTAGGCACGTGTCAATTTTCATTCTAATATACTGTGTTTTGTTCTTGTGTTGTCGTGATCTTGATGGAGGTGTACCTATTGCATAGCATATAGTTAGGACAAACACGTAGGTGATTAACTCTCTTTGTGTGTTCATTCTTATCTATATTGCACACTTGCACAAATTGAACTTAAGGGCAAAACCCAATACAACATAAGGTGGGGAAGTTATTATCCTCCCTTAGCCCGAAAATCACCTCTCCACTCACACAACCCAAGCCAAAATAAAATTTTCTAGACGTTGGCCCCTTGGGACATCTCAGACTCATTTAAGAGATTGACCTAAGGGGGAAGTTATTAGAGTTAACTCTTGCTAAATCGGTGTCTAAGGTTGGGGATTGAGAGGCGAAAACTTGAAGAACAGTAGTTTGGCATAATTAGGCCCGTTGCTCCGGCACGGATACCTCCCACTGATCTTGCCCTTACCTTGCCGATTAACTTGTGGTCCGCTTCTAACAATGTACCCCCTGTGGACAGTCTAACCAGTTAGGAGTCGTCTAGGTATAAGTCAACCCTAGCATAGGCTTGTTTTCTTTTCTTTTTCTTTATTTGTTTGTTTGATTGTTTGTTTGTTTTCGTTTTTGTAAATTGTGAAATAGATTTTAACACAATAGTTCTTTAAATCATAATATGAATCCATTTTCATCCCGACCTCATTTGACTCGGATAACTCCAACCCAGCTATGTACAACATGAACCAACCATATATGCCGAGTTGGGATTATCCGACTCAATATGACCCGTACCCCAAATCTTATGACCATATTTTCAAAATAATTTCAACTCTTCACAGAGTAAATGGGGATTCACCTCCTCTGAGTCAAAGTTTCAACCACCTTGTCCACAATTTTTATTCCCTGATTTGGATCCATATCCTCCTTTTCCTGTTCCACCAACCAAAGAAAAATCTAATTTGGAAAGGAGTATGGACGCCATTCTTGAGTCCCAACAATAAATTTGCTCAATTCACAATCCTTCTCAAATCAAACTCATATACTTCTTTTCTAGAACATCCAATTGAAGAAGAATCTGACCTAGAAGAGCGTTTGGAAGTCTTTTGTGAAAAATTGCAATGATTTCAAAATATGTTGGACTCATCATCTCAGCCAAATTTTCAAGAGTCCTACTCATCTTTTCTAGTCTCACTGATTCAAAATGAACAACAATCAATACTGAACTTGAGTATGGAATCCTTGCGTAAATCCGAGCAACAATCACAAAATCTGATGGACTTACAAGTTCATCACAATTTTCAAAATCAACTTCCATACTCACCTTTTCAAGAAGAACCAATTGCAAAGAGTATGGAAGACATGATTCCGAATCCAAATTCTATTACATGACCTATCAGTAGGTTAGACTCACATATGAGCGAATTGATCAATGAGAGCGAGGAAAGTCTTTCTTGTCAACCTTTGACTGATCCTTATATCCATAAATCTACTGATTGGACCCATGAATCATGTCATTTTGGGAATCTAGATTCAATTTCAGAACACACATTTGAACTTGACCAAACTCCAAGTTATGAAAGTCGCCTGGACATTCTGGCAAGTTATCCCTTTCCTGAAATTGAAATTGAACTTGAAAGTGATCTTGAGCCTCATGTTAGTAATTCTATTTTACTTTTTGATTCAATAATGACTCCGGTATCTTTACCAGATTTTTCCGGAGTCAACATTGAATCCTGTACCCGTACACTATGAAATTGAATCACCAATATCTTATGATCAGACTTCATTGATGGGAAAAGTGTGTGAACATCAATTCTTTAGTTTGGACCCTGTTTTTGAACCAATTTCGACTCTCATTATTGACTCTCGACTTGATCTGAGTCAAATTCTCAAGTTGGTGTCGGTTTTTACTCCTGTTCCATTTTAGTCCAAATCACTCATCTTCCAAAATCACACTTCATTGTTGAACAAGGATGTTGAAGAAAATGACTCAGTAATTATTTTTAAAAATTGGAAATTAGATGGGGATAAATTTTAAATAATACCATTCACTCAATCATTCTTTTACTGGGTCATACTAGAGAGGTCACTGTGAGTTTCTGTAAGATCCACGATATCTTAATTGGGTAGCAATGCTTGGCCCAATCAGACCACCACCAGAGCCACCACCATGAGGTAATCTTCCTTCCCTCTCCATTTGTTTCATGTATATACACATTCACGATACATTGAGGACAATGCATGAGATAAGTGTAGGGGAGGGTCTACTAACATAGTTAGTTTTTCATTTTCTTTCTTTTACACTACTTTTTAATTTAAAAAAAATCTTTTATATAAAAACTCTTTTCTTTTCTTTTTACAAAACTTTTTGAAAACAAGATAAATAGTTTTGATTTATTTTTAAGAAAATTAAGATTATCTTAGGAATTAGGAAGACTTAAATTATGAAATTTTAAACCGAGTCAAAATAATAGATCTGTTTAAATTTAGGGTAGAAAATAAGATTGAAAAGATAATTTGATCTTGAATTTTTTGCCTTAGATTTATGCACTCCACACTTACACAATTTTTGGGATTGAAACAAAGACCGAAAATATCATAAAAAATATATAAAAAATATTATGGAAATAAAAACCACTTATTGAAGTTAGGTAATTATGCCTCAGGAAGCATGATTATTCACACCTAAAATGGTGGACAAAATAAAATAATCCCCTTTAGTTTTGTGGCTTTGTTTACTCGAGTCCTTAAGTGTGAGGAATGTTTTCTCATATGGTGCCCTAAGATCATCTGGTTTGGGAGTCACAGGGTAAAGGCTCACTACCCGGGTAAATAAGAAAGCCTAAGAAAACTGAGGGAAGGAAAAGAAATATATATATATATAATAATATAAACAAATGGCATGAAAGTTAGAGTCAATATACCAAAAAAACCTTCATTGTTCACTAAGTGCATATTTTTCTAAGAGTTTTATGAAAGATTAAAGAGTCAATACAATTTTAAATTCTTACATTTAATTTATAACAAGATTTTGCATTTCAACATAGTTTAAGGAAAATTAATTTTCTGGTTAACCTATGACCTTGGATCACTTATATTTTCGCAAAAATATTCAACAATTTTTTCTATTTCAAAATGCGTTTTTAAAATACTAACATTTGATTTCTTTCTTTATGCATTTTGTGGGTGTAATCCGCTGAAAACCCTCAGAAGACAAAACTCCTCCTCTAGGGAAACTTAGAGGTTTAACGGCTTATTGCACATGCTCAGTGCAATCGCATCACCTGTGAAAGTGGTGTAATAATTCCTTTAGCTTTTTGTTTTGCTCGGGACGAGCAAAAGATAAGTGTGGGGGTGTGATTAGTCTCTAAAACTACATATTTCATACCACATCTTCACATATATTTTATATTAAAGTCTGCTAATAACACCTCTCTTATATGTTTCTAGGTCCATGGTGTGTAATGAAGAAGAAGACCCTAAATCACCATTTAATGGGTGATTAAATGCCTATAATCTAGCCATTGACTTTGGAGATCTGATTCGTCAAAAACAGAGGTCCAAAACCAGAAACCGGGAATAGCACCTGACAGGGGACAGACAGGACAGCGCGCGGCTCAAAGCGTCGCGCGCGCGGCCACCCTACGGCCGCAAAAACGCGGCCATAACCCGCGTTTTTGCTGCCGTACGGGCGCGGCCGTGCCCGTACTTTGGGCCAGGGTTTGCTCCCTGTCACCCTTTCCCTCGGTGCCTATAAATACCCCCCCTGAGGTTCTTCAGTTGCACATATGGAGAGTTTAGTGTAGTTTCTTCCATGTTGTAGTTTAGGGTAGTTTAGTTTAGGTTAGTTCTGTTGGCCCAGAGGCCCTTCACTCTAGTTTTGATGATGATTAACTCATGTAGTTATAGTTTACTAATAATTTTCTGATATTTAGTTTCAGATATTTAACTAAAATATTAGTAGGTGATTAGCTTCAACAAAGGTGTTTTGGAGCTTTCACATAGTGATTCAAGAGCTCGAGCGTCAAGTTCAGATCTAGCACTCAGTTGGAGTCAAGCTCTGTGGATCACGTTTGGATCGAGTCGACTTGGAGACGGAGTTCTACAGAAGACCTCGGCTTGTTTAGTTTAAGTTTGTTTAGATCTCATTGTAAAGATTAGATAGTGTGATATGCTCAAGTTCACAATACACACACAAGTTTCATGTTTGGTTTTGATTTTCGGTTTAACCGATCTTGATTTTCATGAATAGATAGAATCAAAACAAGTTTGCAATGTTTAATGTATATTAGATTTGATCCATATGCATCTATACTTCATATACATAGAAAAAACTTATTTGATAAGTCCATTCATGTGTTTGGAGTTTTGTATTTAAACAAAACTTATTTTGGATTTCATGTCAAAAATATATATATAATATCTTTCATGTATATTGGATCTATCCATATACAACATGCTTAAAAGTTATTTCAATATCATGTTTTTGTATTTA